>BTPG01000002.1:226159112-226229112 GCA_036245525.1 Semisulcospira habei | reverse complement strand
TATCTTCTGTGGTGTAATATTTCAGTAGGCCTACAACATTCTTTAGCAATCACTCCTGGGAGATACTGACAGCGACGCCGAGTGCACGTCACGTGTAGATATAAAGAATAAACATACACACACACGCACACACACACACACACACACACACACACACGCACACACACACACAGACACACACGCACAGACACACACACACACACACTGACACACACAGGAGAAACACACACATACACACGCGCGCGCGCACACACAACACACACAGATAGATACATCATGCACAGAGGTTGAGAAGACTGCTTTGTAGCTTAGTTTGGTTTTTCAATGATGATATACGGAGTCAGCTATAATTATTTAGTTGTCTAAGTGTGTATCATTAACCCATTTAACCCCGGCACCCTACAGCAGGACATGGATTGCCCATGATAATTCAAGAGTAGTGCCCGATTAGCTTGGCGCCTTCAGGCGCCAAGCTAATCTGGCACTACCCTTGAATTATCATGGGCAATCCATCTCCTGCAACGCGTACCTTAGAGGTTATGTAGCTATATAGTCGTTACATATAACACCTCGAAATTTGAGAAATGTGGCCGTGGGGTGAAATGGGTTAACTCATTCGCGGCTGGCCACGAATGAGTTATAACTGGTCTGTACTCTTGTAGCCGCCGTACTCGCAGAAACATTTGAATAGAAAAACCTACGTCAGTGCCCTGCAGACTCTAATATAGCATACTAGTGTCGCACAAGCATTCATTCAGTGGTTAATTATACACGTAAGTGTTGGTCTGTGATTCGGAACCTTTGCGACTCAAGCCGTAACAAGGTGCAAAATCACAGACCAACACACGCATTTGGGGGAGGACGAGGGAAAAATGGCCGGCGAACACTTTAACTTGTGCGCCGCCGCCGGTTGAGAAGAACTTAAAGCGATCTCCTCCATTTCCGGTTTGCCAAAAATAAGTTACGAACGCCGCGAGTCACAAACGGGTTATCAATGTTGTCTAACAAGATACACCGTGAGACCGTTCTACCCTTCTTTTCACAAACCGTGTAGGTAGGCGATACACGTAACAGAGGTTTTCTGCTGTCCCTTGAGTCACGGAAGAACTCTTCTGCGTCAGTACAAATAAGAAGAAGAGCAGAAAAGTCTTTCATTTCATTTTACGACATTCCGGCAAACTTTTTTAAGTTAACTCATTCTGCCCCAGACACACCACAGCAAGATATTGATCGACCATGATAGTTCAAGGGTGATGCCAGAATAGCTTGGCGCCTATAGGCGCTAATCTGGGCAGTGGGCAGATGTTCACATCTGCACGGGACATAGACGACCCCGCCCTCCACGAGTCGCCTGCTGCCTTGCAGGCCTGGCCGCTTGGCTGCGGAAAGGCTAAGGGAGGAAACCCCTGACATCAAAGCCCCCGTGTCTCCGGGGAAGGCTTTTGAGCCAGAGACTAGGACAAGGACAGTCTGATATAAAACCTACGACCCGAGGACCTCGATGCCATCGTCCCAGCTTGCTAGGCCATGGCAGATGAACCAAGGGTTTAAAGGGTGGGGCCAGTACTGCGCACACTGCACTCCACCAAAAAGCTCCACCGCGCAGGCTTTAGGAAACGTCCACGGACCATGATACTGACCATTCCAAGTCCTGTAGCGACGGGCGAGGGGCGAAACGGCAGGTGAAAGATGTCACTGGAAGCCGCAGTCTCAAACCTGCATGCAGGCGGTTCAGGATATTTTTCGCCTGATGTTGACCTGGGGATGACAACATCACTCGGCACACCCTGAACGACCAAGCAGCCTTCTCTAGGGACAGCACTGCTTGCTCCACACGGAGAGGGGCCTAGAAAAGGTGGCCTAACCAAAGCTCGTCCCCTCGCAACCCCAGTTGGCTAGCCGCGGTCAACGGGCATCTTCTCCTGCGGTCAAAAAACAAGAAAAAATAACGGATCCACTCCCATGACGACAACGACCGGACTCAACGTAGCATGCTGGAACGTCCGAACCATGCTCGACAAAACAGACAGCGGACGCCCTGAACGTCGCTCCGCCCTCATTGCCCATGAATTGCGGAGGTTAAACATCGACATCGCCGCGCTCAGCGAAGTACGCCTTCCGGACGAAGGCAGCCTCCAAGAACTTGGTGCTGGGTACACCCTCTACTGGTCAGGCAGGCCTGCATCAGAAAGACGGCTCTCAGGCGTGGGTTTCATGGTCAAGACATCCATTGCGACTAAGCTGGAAAACCTACCAACGGGCCACTCAGACCGCATCATGTCCATGCGCCTCCCACTGAGACACCAGCAACACGTCACCCTTCTCAGTGTGTACTCCCCAACCCTCCTGGCAGAGCCTGCTGAAAAGGACAAGTTTTACACTGACCTGCGCAGCCTCCTACAGAGTACCCCTGCAGACGACAAAGTCATCATCCTTGGCGACTTCAACGCCAGAGTGGGCCAGGACTCTGAAGCCTGGAAAGGAGTCCTCGGCAAGCATGGCGTGGGGAACTGCAATGACAATGGCCGCCTACTGTTGGAGTTCTGTGCGGAGCAGCAACTGGTCATCACCAACACTACTTTTCAGCAAAAGGACAGTCGAAAGACCACCTGGATGCATCCTCGCTCCAAACACTGGCACCTTATCGACTATGTCCTAGTGCGTCAGAGGGACCGCAGTGACGTCCTCCTCACCAGAGTGATGCCCAGCGCAGAGTGCCACACTGACCACCGCCTTGTCCGCTGCAAACTCAGGCTCCACTTCAAGCCAAAACCCAAGAAATGGGGGCCCCCCAAGAAAAAGCTTGATGTTGCCAGCCTTCAGCGTGACGATGTGAAAGCTGCCTTTCAGACAGATTTACAGCGCAGGCTCAAAGACACAGCGGACCCAGTAGACTCCTCCCCCGAAACACTTTGGGAACAACTAAAAACTGCTATTGCAAAATCCTCTGCAGAAGTCTTGGGTTTCGCCAGAAAGAAGAACAAAGACTGGTTTGACGAAAACGATGTAGAGATCCAGGAACACCTAGCAAAAAAAAAGAGCCGCCCATCAGGCCCACCTAGCCCAGCCTTCCTGCCCTGTGAAGAAGTCTGCCTTCCGCCTCGTCTGCAGCAGTCTCCAGCGCAAGCTCAGAGATCTCCAGAATGAGTGGTGGACCAGACTTGCACAGAGGACCCAACTTTGTGCTGACAATGGTGACTACAGGGGCTTCTACGAAGCACTGAAAGCAGTGTATGGCCCCAGGCACCTGGTACAAAGTCCCCTGCGAAGCGCGAATGGCCAGGCACTCCTCACAGATAATACCTCCATCTTGAACCGCTGGTCGGAATACTTTCAGAGCCTCTTCAGCGCTGAGCGCACTGTTCAAGAAGCAGTCGTCCTACAAATCCCACACCTCCCAGTAAAGGTTGAATTGGACGAACCGCCCACCGCTGAAGAGACCCTCACAGCCATCCACCAGCTCAAGAGTGGCAAAGCAGCAGGCATTGATGGAATACCGCCAGAGATCTGGAAACATGGAGGCCCAGCATTGCACAACAAGCTCCACGACCTCTTTCTCTGCTGCTGGGAGGAAGGAACACTACCAAAAGATCTCCGTGATGCAGTCGTTATCACCCTGTACAAGAACAAAGGCGAGAAGTCTGACTGTTCCAACTATCGGGGAATTACCCTGCTGTCCATTGCTGGGAAAATCCTTGCAAGGCTGCTCCTGAATCGGCTGGTACCTGCCATCGCTGAAGACCAACTCCCAGAGGGCCAGTGTGGCTTCAGAGCAAACAGGAGCACCACCGATATGGTCTTTGTGCTGAGACAGCTACAGGAGAAGTGCCGCGAGCAGAACAAAGGGCTGTACGTAACATTTGTCGACCTAACAAAAGCGTTCGACACTGTGAGCAGGCAAGGCATGTGGCAAATCCTGGAGCGACTTGGCTGTCCCCCAAAGTTCCTCAACATGATTGTCCAGCTACACGAGGACCAGCAAGGCAAGGTCAGACTCAACAATGACCTCTCCTATTCCCTATTCTCAACGGCGTAAAGCAGGGCTGCGTGCTGGCACCGACCCTCTTCACCATCTTTTTTAGCATGATGTTGAAGCAGGCCACAGTGGACCTCGATGATGACGATGCAGTGTACATCAGGTATCGTCTCGATGGCAGCCTGTTCAACCTCAGACGACTGCAGGCCCACACGAAAACCCTAGACCAACTGATTCGTGAGCTGCTTTTTGCTGATGATGCTGCCCTCGTTGCACACACAGAGAGAGCCCTGCAGCGCATCACGTCTTGCTTCGCAGATGCTGCCCAGCTCTTTGGACTCGAGGTCAGTCTGAAAAAGACAGAGGTCCTCCATCAGCCGGCACCCAAGACAGTGTATCGCCCTCCTCACATCACCATTGGTGAGTCTGAACTAAAGTCAGTGCACCAGTTTACTTACCTTGGCTGCATTATCACGTCGGACGCCAAGCTGGACAAGGAGCTTGACAGCAGGCTGGCAAAAGCGAACAGCGCTTTTGGGCGACTTTTCAAGCGGGTGTGGCACAATCAACAGCTGAAAACAGGCACCAAGATCAGCGTGTACAGAGCTGTGGTCCTCACCACCCTGCTGTATGGTTCCGAGTCCTGGGCCCTCTACCGCAGCCAACTACGACTCCTCGAACGCTTCCACCAGCGCTGCCTGCGTACCATCCTGGGCATTCACTGGAGTGACTATGTCACCAACGTCGAGGTCCTTGAACAGGCTGAAACTGTGAGCATCGAGGCTTTGCTGCTGCGGACACAGCTCCGCTGGGCGGGGCATGTCTCCAGGATGGAGGATCATCGCCTACCAAAGATCACCCTGTTCGGCGAGCTTGCTACTGGACACCGTGACAGAGGGGCACCAAAGAAGAGATACAAAGACTGTCTCAAGAAGTCACTTAGTGCCTGCCAAATCGACCACCACCAGTGGTCTTCGCTTGCTGCGGACCGTGACACCTGGCGCTCCACCATTTACAAGGCAGCTGTCTCCTTTGAGGACTCTCACAGAGCTAGCCTTAAGGACAAGCGGCTCAGGAGAAAAAACAGAGATGCCGCAGCTCAGAACCCTGGCCATACCTTCCCCTGCAGCCACTGCGGTCGAACCTGCCTGTCTCGGATTGGCCTCCGCAGCCACGAACAAGCCTGCAGACGCCGTGGGCAACTCCTATAAAATCTTCGTTCGCGAAGTCAAGCCAAGAGAGAGAGAGAGATAGGCGCTAAGCTATTCTGGCGGCATCACCCTTGAACTATCATGGTCGATCTGTGTCCTGCACTGCAATGCAGCCTTCATAGGACAACGGCAAAATTTGGGGATTTCGGTGATGGGGTAGAATGAGTTAAGTTAGCCTTTCAGTTTGTCCGGCATTACTGTCAGGCATACTATACAGAAGATATAGCAAACTATATATTTCAGCACCCGTTGTGGTCTAAATCAGGTCTCTTCAGCTCCTTTAAGTTCACAATTGTCGAATTTCTTAACCCATTTAACCCCCCGGCCGCATTTCCCGGATTTTTTGAGGTGTCACCTAACCCCGGACTCGGTACCAGTTGCAGGAGATGCGGAATCGACCATGACTAGATAATACAAGGATCTACTGTGCCTGATGGCGCCAAGCTAACCTGGCACTACCCTTAAATTATCATGGTCGACCCATCTCCCGCTGCAGGGCGCTGGAGCTAAATGGGTTAAATATATCGCAGCAATAAATCGCTCGGTGTGCTCTGGATTATGGCATAGCGCTGTATAACAGAGCGCTGTCCTACCGGTGCTCTAGCAGACCTATTGTTCGTCTGTCGCTAGGACCATAGTACAGATCGTCTGCCCGGTAGTGGTATGCTCGAACTGTTCAAAATGTCTGCGCGGCTACACAAACTCAGCACAATGGTAAGGCCGCTTGTATTTGTGTGGGATTTCCTTGAAATAGTTATCTTTTGTTACTTGTAGTCGGCTTGTCATAGTGTAGAGTGTGTATGTTGTGCGTTTGGGCGGACTGATTTGACTCGCTTGAATGACATCTGGACATGCGACGGCTTAGGACTTTTGTGTTTTGGCTAACACGGTACTGTGGACATGTTTAGAACTGACAAGATCGAAACACAAGGCAGCTGCTCATGTGACCTAATAGTTTATGTTATGGCAGCAAAAGCACTCGTTTTATTTTTACATGTAGTGTGAGTCGAATAGACCATAATGAGTACAAGGGTAGTGACAGTTTAGCCTGGCGCTTTAGAGTGCGCCAGTCTAAACTGTCACTACCCTTGAACTATCATAGGCGACGAGTCAGTCTCCCACAGCTGGTACGAAGTCTGCTTTTGCATATGCCTTCCAGTGTTACAAAATTCAGTGTTGGGGTTGAATGTGTTGGGTTGATTTACACTGAAAGACAAACAACAAAAGTTAACAGTTCATAAATCTCCAGATTGCGGGTATGTCTACAGCGATCTGCTCCATGGCGGACTTTGACTGCCAAAAATTCGCCGATACATGAAAAAAACTTGTTGTGTCAACTTTGTCTTGCCTAAACTAAGACATTTCTGCCCTTCTTTTCACAATTTATGCGAGTATGCACACCGGCCGTAACAAATGTTTTGAGTCTTCTGCCCCTGGTGCACGCCGGTGGAGCTCTCCTACGTACAAAGGAGAACAATGGTAGAAAAGTATTTCATCCAGTTATCCCTTTTATCCAGCATTATCGTTAAGTCATCATATTAAGATTGTTTGTAACTGAAGAAAATATTGCGGCGAACTGCTAACGCTTTTTGCATGGATAGGCCTCTTTAAGCCCGTACCACAGCTATTGGATATTGCACTTGGTGTTAGTTGGGGGCTGAATCGAGTACAGTAGAGGGCTTGAATCCTTCAAAAACTGTGCACATCACTTACAAGCTCATTGGTAAAGATTTATTTCACAAATTCCATCACTAACCATTTTATTATCGATGTTTGTTATCATTATCGATGTATTTTTTTTTCCTGAGAATGTCTTGAACCGCTGAGAGCAATGTCAACACATGCTCGGGGGGTGGTGGGGGTGGGTGGGGGTGGAAGAACGCTAGCATCAACTTGATTATTTCCTTCACTGTCTAGAGAAACAGTGAACACGATCACGATCCAACTGTAAGAGTTGCATTTGCGGGGGCTCATGAGGATCCATGTCTCTTGCTGAAGCCAATTTGTTCACTGGGCGGCTGGCCACTCTGTGGCGTGGAATTAACCCATTTAACCCCCCAGGGCGCATTTCCCAAACTTTGGAGGTGTCACATAGCGACTATGCACCAGCTGCAGATGATGTGGATCGACCATGATAATTCAAGGATAGTGCCAGATTAGCTTCGCGCCGTCAGGCGCCAAGCTAATCTGACACTACCCTTGAATTATCACGGTCAATCCATCTGCCGCTGTAGTGCCTCGGGGCTAAATGGGTTACTACCAAGATTTCAGGAACACAATCCGCGTAAAACTGGCAGTGAAGGGTTAAAAAAAAAAAACTACTGACTGACGTGCGGTTGAGATATGCAGCGCGACATGCAAGTTTGACAGATTCGTGTCTCACGTACTCGACACAGATCGATATCTCCTTTTAAATGTTATGTTTGTATAACGCCTGCCTTGCCTGCTTTAAAGTACCATTACGCATTAATCTGAAGACACGTTTCTGCACCATTTGTGTTTGTTATGTCTTGTCGACACACCTATAATGAACTTTAGCAGCAGTTTGGACACGCAGCACTAACAGCACATGCGTAATGGCACTTATTTATTCTGTGCAGCCGTTAGAATTTCAAAACTATTTTAATCTGTTTCTCTCGTACTGATAGCACTGTATTTATAGAACGGAGTGGAGCCATTGTCATGTTACTTGATATTAAGACGACGTGTGCTGAACTGGATTCGCCTGTGCCTAAATGAACCATAAATAGACCTGTGTGTAACGTTTCGTAACCGTTTGTTACAGATGTGTATCTTTGAACATTTACGGCGGTCGTGGGCCTTTAATGCAATGCAGTGTTTGTTCGCGGCAGGTGCACGTCTCAACCCGCCATTTAGCCTCAACGCTCTTCAGCGGGAGATGGATCGAACATGATAATTCAAGGGTCGTGCCAGATTAGCTTGGCGCCTGATGACACCTCCAAATGTGGCCGTGGGGTTAAATGGGTTAGGGTCGATGTGTCAGTGCAAGGTTTAGATGCCTTTGGAGAAATGAAGGCGATTTCATGTCTATGAAGGCAAAAGACAGCAAGTCAGTTATTGTAAAAAGCGAAATTGTGATTGTAATACAAAGAAAAGCTCGCTTTTCACAACAACAAAAAAATGGATCGTGTCTTTGACTTTACGATGCAGCACAGTAGTGTCGTGCATTGGATAATGTATGCTGGTATGCGACAATCAGAGGCACGGTGGAAAATGGATTGACCTTGATAGTTCAAGGGTATTACCAGGTGTCCGCTTGGCGCTTTGTAATGCCCCCGTGTCAACACATTCTGCCCCAGGACCAAAATCCGCGAATTTTGAAGTCGCCCTCTAAAGGACTGTACTTCAATTCAACTCTAGAGAAGATCGAGCATGATAGTTCAAGGGTGGTGCCAGAATAGCTTGGCGCCTATGGGCGCCAAGCTATTCTGGCACCACCCTTGAACAACCATGTTCGATTCATGTCTTGCTGCGGGGTGTCGGGGCTGAATGAGTTCAACGTTCAATGATGGCCGACACTTCCTTCACATGTGCAGTCCAGTCTTTATACACGTCTACCAAAGTTGCGCAAGTCATTCGCAATTGTTTCAGTGAATTAAACACTAACACCTTATTCTTATCAGGCTGCGTTTTAACCCTTTGACTGGTACTGGTGATACCGCTCAGCGCAAAACACGCGTAGCTAGGCTTCCTGTCCGCAGACCGGTGTCATCAGTAGCAGTCAAGGGCAGTGGCGATGGGACAGGAAGTGCGTGTGCGTGTGTGTGTGGGGGGGGGGGGGGGGGAATGAGGGCCCTCTCCTCTAATGAAAATGTAGCCCTCGACCTCCCAATAATTTTAGAGAAAACAATAATTATTGAGGGGGGGGGGATTGGAAAACAAAACAAAACAAAAAAATGTTGGGGAAAACATTTGGAGAGGAAATTCATAAAAATTGGATCTTTATGTATCATTTTCTCGGGGATCGGTTGTCACTTACCCTCCTGCGTCTCTCTCTCTCTCTCGCCTCCCCCCCCCCCCCCCCCAACAACGCCATTGTTCACATCAATATTTTCATTGTTTCAGTTCCGGCATCGTGGAGCCGACAATTCAGAGTCCGGGACGACACGGGGCGAACTGACCAGTACCGGCAGCATGCTGAAGGCGCCATTCACAGACCCTGCCAACACCCGTCCACATCCTCCGCCCGCACCATTCAACAACAAGTCACAGGTGTATAGATCAGAAGGACCTTCAGTAACATGTCTGTTACTATGCTGGTCATGGTACCGTGAAGATAGTTCCCTGCTGCGGTCGTGGAATGCCGCGCACCACTAGGAGGAACTGCGGGGCAGCTTGCTGTTGACTTCATCGATGTCGGCCCGAAGGTCTTTTGCGAACTGGGGTAGAGAAGCAACTGTACGGGATGCCGGGCTCAGTGGGATTTATCACATCTTGTTTGGCTTTTCACAAATGTCTGTCGTTAATTTGAATTTTTTTGTGCACGCGTGTTGTTGAGATAAAACAACGTGAAAGCAGAGCTAGTGCTTTTCACTCTTTTTTTTTTTTTTCACGAGTATTTTGGTGGAAAGTGAAAAAATGTTCATTTTATAATGCTGATAAATGAACGTGAATGTTTTTTCTTCTTCCCCAGACATTATACCAGACAACAAACCCGTTCTCAACACACGACAACCGTAATTCCTTTCAAGGCCACGGAGTGTATTTCGGCGATGTAAGTATGATTACTTATTTAACCCTTCAGTTACGTACACGTAACGTACTTTGCCTGCTTGACGTACTAAGGTGCGCTGGGCAACTTTGTCGCTCGTTGGTAGCAAAACTTGACTAAAGATCGCAAAACTTTAAAAAAAAAAAAAAAAAAAAAAGCTGAAAAACGCACCCCCATCTTCCGTACGATCTTGTTCGCATCTACAAGTCTTCTTTTCTTCTTCCGTATAGTGCACATCGTCACTTGAACATGATGGCAGTAGAACTTTTGGGGTGGAGCACAGACGACCAAACCAAAAGAACAAACAAACAAACAAAATGTGATTACTTCTGCAGAAGCCATCGATTTTCGTGAACCCTTCAAGTCGCACGGGTCCACCAGATCCCACGTCTCCTGCTGACTGACATATGTTAATGCTGCCCCCGAAATAGTAGCGGCAGTCATCGGGGCTAACTCATTCAAGGAGCCCAGCATCAATCGCTATCGACGTGGGGTGCCTTGCAAGAGTTGTTTAACCCATTAAGTCCTGACGCCGTACAGCAGGAGATGGATTGGCCATGATAATTCAAGGGTAGTGCCAGATTAACTTGGCGCCATCTGATCTGGCACTATCCTTGAATTATTATAGTCCATACATCTGTCACCACTGGTACATGGCTGTTAGGTGAGTATTGAAAACTGCTTTTCTCAATAGTACTGCTTGTAATTTTCCACACCACAGGGAAACGAGTCGCGGTCGTTGGGGCGGAGACTAGTACACCCAGCACAGACTCGCCTGCACCACACAGGCCCTGACTTTCTCATGCACAACTCCCGTGCACCCGTCCACTCACACGACTACCGAACCGAATCCGCCTCGTCTTACACGGGAAGACCGACAGCCGACCCTCCCTCCGCCCGACGCTTCCCCAGGTGTGTCTGAAACGGCCATGTGTGGTGCTTGGAGCAAGAGGCGTCGATTTTCATGTGCTCCCGCGCATAATGGTCTTTGCCTCTTGCAGCTGGTTGTAATCACATGCGTGACAGTGCCAAAATTGGAAATGCCTGAAAACGGACTAAAATATGCCCCATAATCCATGGCCAGCAAGAGACTAAATTCTCATGAGCCCCTGCGGATGCAGGGGCTCATGAGAATTTATGCCTCTTGCACTCATTGCAGATGGAACAGGCTGGCTGAAGGGATGTTCTGTATGCATAAAAAAATCTGCTTTCCGGGATTTTGAAAAAAACTGAATCAGTCTCCAGGACTGAAGGCTGTCACCCATGCAAATGTTTGAACTTCTGATTACCGTCATCAGGTATCACGGTGAGCCGGCCTCAGGACCTATACCCTTAGGCACGACCACCACGGACTGGTTCCAGCCGGCGCACGCTCCCACTACGTCCTCCACGCGCGTGCTTGCCATCAGCCAACAGCCGTACCCCAAGCACAACAACTGGAAATACTCCTACAAACCGCTGTACAAGGTCTACCCGCCCTACGAGTCCAACAGAATGCCTCTCGTGGATAACGTTTTCAACCGCTACGGGGCAGCTTTCACTACCAGCGGGGCCGGCAGTTAGTTCGGCAATACTGAACGGCTAACTGCATGACGATGCCGTGGTGGTATCGTTCGCAGCAGTCAAGGGAATTAGCTCGCTCAAACATCAGTAGCTGCGGAAGTGTCGGATAACTCGTTCAAGCATCAGTAACTGTGGAAGTGTCGGATAGCGTTGCCGCCGGCAACGCGTTACGACACTTTCACAGCTATTGATGCGGCCCACGTTAAATGGGTTAATTTTGGATCCCAGAGGTCAATCCGTCCATTTATCAGAGGTCTAGATTCTCATAAGTCAAAGTTCCCCAAACTGGGAGTTGTTTTCTGAAGACAACACTACCTACAGTTCAGAAGACTGATGGACAATGGGTAGTGCCAGAATAATTTGGTGCCAGGCTGCTCAGGCATCATCTGTGACCAATGGATTGCAACTGCAGCGATACCGCTTAGCGGAAAAGACGCGCAACCAGGCGTCTTTTCCACTAAACTATATTCACCGATTTCAATTAAAAACGTGAATTTTTCACCATAACGCTTTTCTTCGTAAATATGCTTTAATCCGGGGTATTTGGATGTCATTTATTAGAAAATGTTATGAAGAGTGTGGTGTGCAAATAGAATGTTTAGTCAGTCTTAAAAATCGCAAATCCATGACTTACGACGTCATCAGTGACACTACCATCACAGGATATTGAAAGTGAAATGGGGAGCATCTGCAGAGGACACGGCTGAAAGCCAACCAATGTGCAGTGTCACTAGGGTCCGTGTGCATGAAAATCCGGCCTGTTTGGTCTTGACCTACTTTTCGTTTGTCAAAGGCACCTAAATAATCAACATGACCTACAAATATGAAAATCAAAAAGTTCTGTATTTTTAGGTTAGCGGCCATATTTACCTGATCAAATGGATATGGGTATGTTCTTTATCTCTGTGTCAGTCACTGGAGCATAAAAAATGGTTTGAAAGTAATTCACAATAAATCAATAAGATTTATTAAGAAAATGATGTGCACCAGAAGTTCTGGTTCTCTAATGACTTTTTTAGTCAAATTTCGTTTGAGGCAGTTAATAACATCATAAGCAATCCACACAACTTGTGTGTTAAAACATCTCACAGGAAACTTGCTTCACAGAGTGTGTCCAGCTTTGCTTATTTTTACCACTAATGAAACCCTGTGTCCTCCAAGGTAGCCATGGGCGATAACTCATCCAATTTTTGTGTGAAGGTAGCTCAGACAATAGGCTGAACATCTGAAGTAAGCAACAAATAAAATGTTCATGTTTGCCGTCAGGGTGGCTCTTTGTTTGCGGGTACACTTACAGACGCTTTTCGCGTTTTTAATGGAAGTCAGTATATATCATCAGTACAGTAGCAATCCAGTGATTATAATCCATCATGGTCAGTCTGTCGTCTATTGGAATGTCAGAGCTTAACCCACTTAACCCCAAGGACGCATTTCCTAAATCTAGGTGTTAATTAACGAACGTGTACTATGTGCAAGAGATGAATCTACCATGATAATTCAAGGGTAGTGCCAGATCAGCTTGGCACCATCAAGCGCCAAGCTAATCTGTCACTACCCTTTATCATGGTCGGCCCATCTCCAGCTGTAGTACGTTAGGGCTAAATGAGTTGATGGGTTTAATTCATTTTGTTCAGATTGATCAATCCCTATATACTCACGAGCAAAGAAATGGAACATTTTTGGAATTGTCGGAAACACTAAGTATATATATCAGTATATATTACTGCCTCATCAGTTCTTCGAGTTGAACTCGATTGTGACCGACATCCTGTTTGCTGTTGTTTGACACATTTATGTGCATTTTCTTTTACATTATACACCTAAGTCCTTTCTGGAAAAAAATCTGAATTTAAAACTCATTTATTTCATTTCAGTTGAACAAAAGTAAAAGTGTAGTTCCACATATTTGAAACCATCTCATCATCTTTGCCATAAATAAATGTATGATCTATACTACCACCTAAACTGCTTTTTAGCTTCTATCAGCTGTGATGATTGTGATATTTTGTTTGATCTGCAAGTTGTGATAATACTTTGTTTTATGTTGTTAATAATAATATGCGACAGATGTGTGTACACATTTTTGCATTCTTGACTATTTGTTTGCAAAGGAGCCTTCAGTATTACTACTAGTGTTCATTGTGATGTACGCAGGCATATTTGTTAAAGATTAAAATACTGAGCCATACTACATGTTACAGATGATGTGTTTTTGCTCTGCAAAATTCATGAGGCAAAAGAACACATGCGTGCAAGCACTCACAGTACTGATAAACTGCAAAATACTACTCACTACAAAGCCAGTCTGAGACACAGAATTGCTGATCTAATTTTTATTTTTGACCAAGCATACACTGGGTTGTCAAAATAGTGGGGTAGACGTTGAGCAAAGCACTTTTAGAAAGTTTGTTTCCCATGTTTGTGACCATACCAGCTTAAGGGCTGTGCCTGACTAGGTTGGTGCCTGGAAAAGCCTAGGAAGGTACCAAGCTGATCTGGCATGACCTATATTACTATCATGGCTCATCCATTAACCCTTTGTCTGTCGGTAGTGATTTTTGTCAAGGTGATTCCTGCATGAATCACCTTGCCAAATATCACTACCGACAGCCAAAATGTAAGTAACACATACAGACATATCCAGATGATGCTTTAGTCATTATATTACTATTAACCCTTTGGGTGTCGGTAGTGGTTTTATTTGTGATGATTCTGACAGAAATCATCGTGACTAAAGCCGCTACCGACGCCCAAAGGCAGGAATCATTGTGACTAAAACCGCTACCGACACCCAAAAGGTTACATGTCAGTGTCTTTGCAAGGGCTTTGCAACACATTTGGGTGTCAGTGGTGGTTTCAGTTGCAACGATTCTGACATCAGAATCATCACAATTAAAACCGCTACCAACACTCAAAGGCAGGCATCATCATGACTAAACCCATCACCGACACTTTAAGTTTTAAGTGTCAGTGTCTTTGCAACGGTTTTGCCACCCATTTTCTTGCAACAAGAAGCATGTGCTGCGCCAACCCAGACCAAACAAGTACACAGACACCATTGAACCTGTTTTGAGCAACAACCTTTTTTGAAAGATAGAAAGTGGTCTTGCAAGTTAAAGGGTTCTTTCAAGTGAAGTCATGACGGGCAAGAAGTGCCACCTGTCACTAAAGACAATCACTTAGGCCGCTACAGCCATTGAAATGTTGGTCATTAACTTTCTGAAACTCCCAGAACTAAATAACTTCCACTCTATGCTCGAAACAGACTCTTCTATGAATATAAAGAGCGTTATTGGCATCGGCTCACCAGGTACACGAAAGAACAGTAGCGCATTGGAAGCTACATGCACATGCATTGACCATGGGGGGAAGAGCGGAGACATTCTTGCTGTGCATAAAAACTAGTTCATTAAACTCTCTGGTGTGTGCAGCCACTGGCAATGTCAGGCTTTCTGCTAGGATTTGAAATTGTCCGTAATTGAGACGGACAGCATACAAAAAGACCCGTCCCAGGCATTCTACAGTACTTTGCGTACTCAAAACACAGCCGGTTAACTGGATATTTTTTTTCTCTCGGGATCTGTCCGTCCTGGTGGCTGAGAATATTCTGTTAAGAGCCCGACTATTTACAGTTACCGTGGCTGCATGCACATGAAGTTTAAGAATGAAACTGTACTGTGACAGATGGTCTCACATGAAAGAAAAAGTACTTAAATAAAACAGAACTATTCCCAAAAAATGATTTCCTCTGCATCATAAACACTCAAGACTGTAGACTGATTTTTGCCGCAACAATCATACACCTACATTGCTCAATTTAAGGAACAGATGGAGCCATCTTCAGTCAACAAGAGGTATAGATTACCATGAACCCTTGCAAATGTAGGGACTCATGTGAATCTATGCCTCATGCATAGGGAAGAGGCTAATGAGACTGGCTAATGAAGACTTGTCATTTGCCTCGCCATATTTACAAGAATGGTAAAGCCCTTTAGCCCATTACATCCTGAGGCTGTTTTTTTTTTTTGAATTGCTTAATGTCCTATGAAGGCTACATTACAGATTAGGAGACAGATCAACTGTTTTAGTTCAAGGGTGGTGCCAGAATAGCTTGGCACCTGAGGCGCCAAGCTATTCTGGCACCACCCTTGAACTATCATAGTCAAATGTATTTCAAGCAATGGGTGTATCAGAATGAAAAGGATTAGGCGTGCTGAATATATTATGAATTTCACCTGAAAATAGAACTTTTATTGAACCAAATCACTACAAACAAAATGATGGCAGCATTATCATGTTTACTTTCGAGCAAACAGCTTTCAAATCATGATGGCTGATGAAACAAAGGAATAAGAAAACTGTGAAAGAAAAATATGTACATTATATTCTAAGCCAAATATAAATCATTGCACATAGACACTTTATTTATACCAAGAGTCTTGTACTTTTAAAGTATTTTTCACAGGTACATGCCTGAAAGTATGCGATCTTGGACTGCAAAAAAATAGAAACAGTCCATACAGTTTAATGCAGGCAAATTCTAATGGCAGAATGATGACATTCCAGCAGTAAACAATCAGGCATGCAAGAATGATATACACATGTACAATGACTCAGAAGATTTCTCAAACAATGACAATAAACTACAAGGGAAATGCAGCAGCACCAAGAACTTACAGTTTAGATACTGTGTGCACACTTTCAGCACAGATGTAATCAAAGAGAATTGAATCATGTAAGAAGAGTGTCCACAAATATTCATCAAAAGTCAACTCAGCAAAAACCACTCACTCATCCTACTCTACTACTACAATGTAATTTTCAGTAGTCAACAGCATACACTGAAGTTCAACTTTCGTACATATGTACAGGTGAAGCTCAATGTTTGTACACTGTACAGACATACCATTTCCGTTTTATCATGTAATGCATTCTCCATTATCACTCACAAAGTACGGATTTCACATCACATACACTTTCTCCGCTGCATCCAATGAGTAAATCTCCCGCGTTCTGGGGCAGACGATGCGTCCATCATTTTCACTTGCCATCCTTGACAAAGCCTGAAAGAAGAAAATATTGCAACTAAGTCAATTTCAGTCAAAGGCAGCAATTATTTTTTGTCAACATATCCTGCAATTTATATCTTTTTGTACTATAAATGTCAGCTACTTTCTACTTTCTGTACCTGCAATCCTGTTTACAGCCATCTATTTAGGATGGGCAGGTCATTCAAATCAGCAAACATTAAACTCATTTGAGACATGCCGCCTCCGGATACATGGCATAAGCCACGTAGCCGGAGGCGGCACATCTCGAATGAGTTGAAGTGTTTTAAAACTAACCAACCAAGTTTGGATTTGAAGTTTATAGTATCATGTGAGAAAAATATTTTTTAGTCAAATTATGACACCTTTCTAATACCAAAGACAATACAGTAAGAGAAAGAATTTATATGACAGTCTAAGGGCAGTACAGCTACCTTTCTAATACCAAAGACATACAATAAGAGAAAGACTTTACATGACAGTCTAAGAGTAAAGACACTTAAGCTTTTCTACCACAACACTTGAACTATCATGGTTGTTTTACCTCCTGGCATGGCATCTTCTAAAGAAATTTCGAAATTTTTACGGAGTACAAAAGGAAGTAATTCCATCCACGGCTATAAGTGGCCACTTAGTTTGTTCCAGGCGAGCCGAGAAACTAGGTCACATCTGGTGCTCGCGTGCTGCCTCAGCGAGTCTCTCAGCTGTTAGTCTGGCTGATAAGCGGGCTTCTTGATAAGCGCAGAGCAGTGGGGAAAATGACTACCTTTTGTTTTTCATGACTTTCTTATTTACCGTTCAAGTGTGTGATGCAAAACGTTGCTTGTTTAAAAGCGGACATTCTGCCCAGCACACTGACACCAAACATTCTATAGTTGTGACAAACCAGTAGCCAGCAGGATACGGAAATAAGTGTTGAGTTTTTTCACAAAATAAATGAAGTTCCAACACCAATAACACAAATACGATACAAACTACATCAAAACGGACTTGCACGTGCTAGAAGTAACATGCCTAGAGTAAGTATGACTTACCAGATCAGACATACCGTGAAAGGGGCCGGAGAGCGGAGGGTGATAATGAGGTCACTGTTAGTGCCAGTACTCTCGCAGGCACGTAGCAGTAGCATGGATCTGTCTATACGATAATTACACCGCTGGACTTGCTGAGTTACAATTTCAACACTGGACACACAGCTCTTTGGCACTACTTTCAGTTTTACCCCAACACCCTACAGCAGGAGATGGATTGACCATGGTAATTCAAGGGTAGTGCCAGATTTGCTTGGCGACATCAAGCACAAAGCTAATCTGGCACTACCCTTGAAATATCATGGTCAATCCATCTACTACAATTGGTACTCAGTCGTTAGATGACACCTCCATAATTTGGGAAATGCGTCCATGGTATTAAATGGGTTAAAGAAAACTGTTGTGGTAAACAAGAGGATCTCACTCTTGGATAGTTTCTCAGGACGAAAATGTTTAATCTGGAAAAGTCTGCTTTGAACATGAACGGACCACCAAAGCAGCACAGAAATTCAATATACCTATGCACATCAGTCTGCTTGGCACACCACAACGTCCTCCGACAGCAACTGCAACCAACTTAGTGACTAAGGGAAAAAAAGATTAGCTTAATTGTCTGACAGAAAGCGATAGAAATCCGATGATGTGATATAAAAAAAATAAACAAAAAAAACCAAAAAAAAACACCGCTGTGTGTGTATTTGTGTGTGTGTGTGTAACGAAAGCATAACAATCACCTGCTTCCATTTACTGTTTTCTTTTCTTCATAGGTGGCATGACTGAGTACAACACAGGTGACACTAGTGTCACGTGTTCTGTCATGAGTAATTTGAGCTTCTCCGCTTCCTTTTGTAAGCCGTATGTCCTGCTCTTTAGAATGTTTATTGTTGCGTGCGTCTCTTCGCCTCCCTGCTCACCATGGAGTGCCAGTCCAAAGCCCCATTGTGCGATAAAGTCTGCACAGTGGCATTCAAGTATGTGCTGTTTTGGGATTATCTTTACTGCTGGAACCTCACGCTGGGACCATATGGTGTTGAGGCACGTCCCCTGGGTGGTGGATCCCGATCCCTCTAAAGAGGGGTGCACCGAATGAAATAAGGTGCCGTGAACCAACATGGTCAAAGGGAAGGAGACCCGGACAGAAAACCCCTGGTCCTCCTAGTAAGGGGGTTGGGCGTGGGGGTAGCTTCCCCACCCTGCAAATAAAGAAATAGCTACAAAAACGCCGACGAACAGACAAACAGCAATTCCTTTCCTGGAGGAGGAAGGTTCTTCTACCAGAAGATTTATGACGTTGTGTGGTGAAAGCCGGAAGTCTTCGGAAGCCACAGGACCGAGCCGCCTCTCTCTATCCAAGGACACAATCATGGGCACATGGAATGTCAAGACCAGAGCAGGAAGTCCGCCCAGATAGCAGCAGAAATGCAAAAGTACAACCTTTCCCTGCTAGGTATCAGTTAAGCCAGATGGACGCAGTCTGGCCAGAAAAGGCTGTTAAGTGGGGAGATGATTCTGCATTCCCAGTCATGAATAGAATGCCCCCCATACAGAAGGTGTAGCATTCATGCTGTCACCAGTGGCACAGAGAGCGCTGATGGGCTGGGAACCTATTGGGCCAAGAATTATCACAGCAGCCTTTAGAACCAGGAAAAAGATCAAGCTGAACGTCATCCAGTGTTATGCGCCCACTAATGACAGTGACGAGGAAGAGAAACAAGAGTTCTACAACCGACTCCAGAATGCTGTGGACAAATGTGCGGAGCGAGACATCACCATCATCATGGGCGATTTTAATGCCAAAATAGGGGAGGACAACACCGGATATGAAGAGGTGATGGGGAGACAGGGACTAGGGGAGATGAGTGAGAACGGGGAGAGGTTCGTAGACTTTTGTGCTCTAAACAGAGTTGTCATTGGAGACAGCATCTTCCCACACAGAAGAATACACAAAGCAACGTGGGTCTCACCTGACCATACATACATGTCTATGTCATTTATGTAGTAGATGTAGCAACGGCAAGTTTGAAAACTGGTCCTGTTACCAATAACTTCTACCGTTGGAAAATAAAGGTTCATTGTTCATTGTTCATACTACAGAGAACCAAATAGACCATATCTGCATTAGCAAGAAATTTAGAAGATCCCTTCAAGATGTTCAAGTGAAGAGGGGAGCAGATGTCGCCTCAGACCATCATCTGCTTATCTTAAGAATAAAGCTCAAGTTAAAGAAAAGCAGCACAGGGACAACAAGAAGACAGCGCTATAATGTAGGCCTCCTGAGAGAGACTGGAGTGAGAGAAGAGTTCAAACTGGTGCTGTCCAACCGGTTTCAAGCGCTACAGGAGCTAGTAAATAAAGAGGCGGTCACCACAGAGCAGCAGTGGAAGGCAGAGAGGCACTGAACTCAACCTGCAAAGACACTGTGGGGTTCAAGAAACATCATCACAAGGACTGGCTGTCGGCACAGACCTTGAAGAACATAGAAGTGAGGAAGCAGAAGAAAGCAGTTGTCAACAACAGTCGCATGAGAGCAGCAAAAGCAAGGGCACATGAGGAATACTCGGAAGTCAACCGTGAGGTGGATAGGAGTATCAGGGCAGACAAGAGAGCCTACACAGACGGCCTGGCAGCAGAGGCAGAAAAGGCAGCGGCAACATGAAACAACTCTACGACATTACCAGAAGATTGGCTGGCAAATATGGCCATACAGAAAGACCAGTAAAAGACAAAGAAGGCAAGCCTATTGCAGACAGAGCAGACCAACTCGACAGATGGGCCGAGTATTTTGTGAGTTACTGAACAGACCCACCGCACCCGACCCCCCCAGACAACCAGCCAGCAGAGACTGACCTACCCATCAGCTGTGACAGACCCAGCCGGGAAGAGATCAGAAGAGCAGTGGCATTTTTGAAGAACGGCAAAGCAGCAGGGCCAGATGGCATCCCAGCAGATGCTCTGAAAGCAGACCTAGAAACAACAGTAGAGATGCTGTACCCACTGTTTGGAAAGATCTGGGAAGAGGAGGTGATGCCGGCTGACTGGAAGGAGGGGTACCTAATCAAGCTTCCCAAGAAAGGCGACCTCAGCAAGTGTTCCAACTACAGAGGAATCACCTTGCTGTCAGTACCAGGAAAGGTCTTCAACAGGATCATCCTGGAGAGAATGAAGAGCTCCGTCGACCCCCAGCTGAGAGACCAGCAAGCAGGATTCAGGAAAACCGATCATGTACAGACCAGATTACCACTCTCCGCATCATCGTGGAACAGTCTCTGGAGTGGAGCTCCCCGCTGTACGTCAACTTTGTGGATTACGAGAAAGCATTTGACAGCGTGGACCGAGAGACTTTGTGGAAACTCCTATGACACTACGGTGTACCCACAAAACTCGTCTGCCTGATCAAGAGCAGCTACGATGGCATGACATGTCGCGTGATCCATGAAGGGCAGTTCACCAGGGAGCTCCAGGTCAGAACCGCCGTCAGGCAGGGGTGTTTGCTGTCTCCGTTCCTCTTCCTACTGGCCATAGACTGGGTCATGAAGAGGACCACAGAGCAGAGAAGAAGCGGAATACAGTGGACACTGTGGACACAGCTTGACGACCTCGATTTTGCAGACGACTTGGCTTTACTGTCCCACACTCATCAACAAATGCAGGACAAGACGACGAGGCTTGCTGACATCTCGTCCCAAGTGGGCCTCACCATCCACAAACAGAAAACAAAGACAATGAGGCTGAACACAACCAGGAAAGAACCAGTCTTGCTTGCTGGCACCCCGTTTGAGAAGGTGGAGTCCTTCACCTATCTCGGGAGCATCATCGACAAAAAAGGTGGCACTGATGCAGATGTCAGAGCATGAATCGGTAAAGCCAGAGCAGCCTTTCTCCAGCTGAAAAAAAGTGTGGAGTTTCGGAGAGCTGTCACAACACACCAAAGTCCGGATTTTCAACTCAAACGTAAAAGCAGTTCTCCTATATGGAGCAGAGACTTGGAAGTTGACAAAAACCACAGTCAACAGAGTACAGATCTTCATAAACAGTTGCCTTAGAAGAATCTTGAAAATCCACTGGCCAGAGAAGATCAGCAACGTCAGACTCTGGGAGAGAACAGAGCAGATAACAGCAGAGAATGAAATTGGACAAAGAAGATGGGGATGGATTGATCATAGTCTGAGAATTGATTGTACATTGCTTAACATCCCGACAGCAACAAGGCTTTCTCAGGACGTGCCTGCACTGCTTGTGAAAAAAAATAAATAAACAGAACATTGAATGTATGTCGCCAGCTGGTCAAATACATTAAATAAACCTAACACATTGGGCCTAAATAAAGCTAAGACCATTTAGCAACACACATCCAATATCAAGAGCTACAGGCAGTGCAGACAGTAGGGAGAGTTTTAAAAAGGCAAATACAGGTGAATGGACAAAGGGTAGACAGAAACACATGCCCCAGAATAGAGAGAAAAACCCACCCTGTGGGGCTGACCAGGGTGACCCTGGGAACTAAAAAATACCTAACCCCACCCAAGTCCCCCAGGGCAGACCCGAGTGGGGTCATAGTCTGAGAAAGCCAGTTTCCAGTATCACTAGGCAGGCATTGTCATGGAACCCCCAGGGAAAGAGGAAAAGAGGCAGGACGAGAAACACCTGGCGTTGAGACCTCCAAGCAGACATCAAGAGACTGGGAACCAACTGGAGTAAAATCGAAGGAGAAGCACAGGACAGGAGTCGCAGGAGGTCTCTCGTTGACGGCCTATACCCTGGCAGGGGTGACAGGCGTAAGTTTACTGCTGGAAAGTTGGTTCTAAAGAAGATCATGTCACATAGTTGTCAATGCTGTTTTTGATTTCTTGGATGCCAACACCTGTCCTTCTGATTGATAGTTTATGTGAATCATCCGTGTGAACTTTGGAATACAGCTCATTTAAATTGATGCAAACTCTCACATAAACATACGTTACGACTGATAATAGGTCCTATAGCTAGAAAGGGACTAAACAAAAAGTCACGTTCATTTAGCAAGCACTCTAACGTCACAAAAGCAGAAAACGCACAAGAGAGTATGACTGTCACATATTCCCGTGACTGCCTGCCTGAATTTTATCCCACTAAAAACCTTGCAACGAGAATCTCTAGTTGTGGATGAAACAAATGCTAATAACAAGGAATGCGGCATCTTGGATACCACTTGTCTTCTGGCTATCGTCTGTCAGTGTTCTCATTAATCCCTTCTCTGCTCCCACCTCTCTGCCTCTTACAAACCAGACCATTAATTTTAATGTCAGTGGGCCGTATGTCTGCAGTCTTGTTAACTATGTACAAAGAATGTAATGTCTAGGTGCTTTGCTATAGATGAACATTACAAAAAGACTTAATGAAGTACATGAAAGAAATGATAACATTGATCCGTGCTGCTGCTTCGTGCCTGCGACTAAGAGTACTGGCACCAACAGTTACCTCATCATCACCCTCTGCCCTCCGGTCCCTTTCATGGTATCTCTGATCTGGTTACTCTAGGCATGTTACTTCTAGCGCATACAAGTCTGCTTTGATGTAGTTTGTATCATATTTGTGTTATTGATGTTGGAACTTCATCTATTTTGTGAAAAAACCCAACACAGACAGTAAAATCTGTTCTTTTCTCTTTATTTCCACCTTATCCTGCTGGCTACTGGTTTGTCACAACTATAGTGTGTTTGGTGTCAGTGGGTTGGGAAGAATGTCTGCTTTTAAACCAACAAAGTTTTGCATCACACACATGAACGATAAATAAGAAAGTCATGAAAAACAAAAGGTAGTCATTTTCCCTGCTGTACTGCGCTTATCAGAAAGCCCGCTTATCAGCTAGCCTGACAGCTGAGAGACTCGCTGCCTCAGCGCCACCTGTGACCCAGTTTCTCGGCTCGCCTGGAACAAACAAAGTGGCTGATCTGAAACAGCCGTGCCTTGCGCATGCAGTCACCCATACTGTAAATAGTACTTATGACTGCATGCACAGAGGGTTAAATTTAGCACATTTAGACCCACTGCCCTAAAACAGGAGTTGGATTGACCATGATAATTTAAGGATAGTGTCAAATTAGCTTGGCACCTGATGGCACGAATCAGGCACCAAGCTAATTTGACAATACCTTTGAATTATCATGGTCGATTTATCTCCTGCAACTGCCGGACAGTTGTTAGGTGACACCTCCAAAATGTGGAAAATGTGGCCGTGGGGGTTACACGATTTAAAGGACTTAAAAGCACATACCCCCAGTCCATAGATGTGTCCATTAGGAAGCATCATAGGTGGGTTGTGCTCGTTGAGAGATTCGCCAGTGATGGTGCAGATGAGGCGCGAGTTGGCGCAGTGGGCGTAGGGCAGAGGCTGGGCCAACTCGTTCAGGTGACGGCTACACACCGGGCAATTGCTGTTCGAGCGGCCCGAGTCATCCTTGTAGCAGTGACTACCAGTAGTCAAAGAAACAATAACATACTTTATGAAACAGATTGAGATTAATCTTTTTCTAAAATTTCATTGATGCAAAAACTTTTGACAACATTCATTTTTATCACAGATGATCGTGACACTACGTTAACCCTCTAGTCTTAACCCCATGACCACATTTCCAAACTTTTAGAGGCGCTGTCTAACGACTGTACCAGTTGTAGGAGATGGATTGATCATGATAATTCAAGGGTAGTGCCAGATGGGCAGCTCATTCTGGCACTACTCTTGAATTACCATGATCAAGCCATCTCCTGCTGCAGGGTCCCAGCGCTAAATTGGTTAAGTAGTCAGTACCTTACATACAGGAGGAGAGAGGAAGAGGAAAATTGAGTATTTGTTATCTATTTGCATGTGTTATTTATTGTGGCTTTACCTAAGAATGGAATGATGTCATGCCACATTACAGAGAGTGCTTCCTGCACAAGCTGAGCAAAATATCTACTGATAGACAATACAATCACTACTGACAGCAATAACAATATAAATGTCGTAATACAAGGAAAAGGCATGAATGGAGCATGAAACAATGCAAATTCTCTCCCTTCCATGCATAGTTACAGTACTGAATCCTCTGCCCCCACTATGCACATACACAATCTACTTCATTCAAATCAGGTGCGCGGTGACGGCTAGAAAGGATACGGTGTTTTGAGTGAGGACAGGCCTGCCTGCAGAGCAGCTGTAAAGACAGATGTACTATTCAGCTGATGAAGACGGAAGTTCTCCTGCCGAAACTGCTGGACAAGCTCATCCCAACATGAATCAGCAAACAGGTCCTGGAAGACATATATTTAACCCTTATCATTCAGAATACACCAGTGTGTGAAATAAGTTTGACTAAAATAGTTCAAGGGTAGTGCCAGAATAGTTGGCGCCTAAAGGCGCCAAGCTATTCTGGCACTACCCTTGAACTAAAGCCATTGGTCTATATCCATATCTGTAAGTACTATAATGTTGCTTGCATATGGCAGTGTACCTATTTGAAGCTTTTAGACTCGGTATGATATGGGTTAAGTCATGATATATTCACAACAGAAATGACAAACATTCGGAAAGGCGGGCGATAAAAACAGAAGGGTTTCCCAGCCAATCGTGATCAATGGTATTTTTTTAACTTATTTTTTGCGCTTTACTTGCCTACCATGCTGCCCAAGATAAGTTAATATTTCTAGCTGACCATTCTGTTTATAGTACAGCAGAACCAGTTTCACAGCATCCATCCTAGTGAGAGATCGCCTGTCATTAGAGGCCATCATTTAGATGTCTGTAGCCACCTAAATGATGGTCTTGAATGACATGTGTCACTTCTCTTGTGAGAACGCCTGACTGTCACAACTTTTTTCTTGCAAATAAGGTGGCTGCCAAAAACAAAGTTCTACTTTACTAATGAAAATGTCTGCCAAAACGTTGACTCTTTGAGCCAACGCTTGATAAAAAGAAAGCAAACAAGAGACGCTGCTTACGGTACCCTGCCAAACTGACCACCATATCAAGGGAGATAAGAAGACTACACAAATGCATGCCGGCCCCAAAAGTGAAAATAACACCCTCAATTTGTGAAACTTCTGGATCTGATCTTAGTTGCGTATAACATCTTCAGTCATCAGCCAAGCAAAGGAAAATTATATATGTGTACATTCAACTTGTCCAACACAATTTTTACTCCTCTTATAAGTCTTAACCCACTACATCCTGAGGCTGATTTAAACAAAAAATTTTTTGCTTATTGTCCTATGAAGGCTAAATTACAGATTAGAAGAACGATCAACCAGCATAGTTCAAGGGTGGTGCCTGAATAACTTGGCGCCTCAGGCGCAAAGCTATTCTGGCACCACCCTTGAACTATCATATTAAAATTAATTTCAAGCAGTAGAAAGAATATTAAGAGTTGATGGACTCTTGTCAGTTACATTTAGAGTCTAAAGAACAGAGTGCCTGTATGTGAAGCCCTGTACCTTGTAAGGTGTCAGCTCAGTGTCTGGGGAGAATGCCAGTAATCCCATCACTTGCTGCACTTCACCAAATTGATCCTCATCCACACCACTGAAGTGTTTGCGAGCATGTCTGAAAAACATGCAATCCAGTCAAATCAATACTGCCAATGGTACTATTAATTGTCTGCTGGCCCCAGATTGGCAGCCTCCATTTAAGGATGCAAATGAGGCTGATCTATTCCAGTGGCTGCAGAGGCTAATGAGAAAATATGCCCACTGCAGATGGAAGAACTTAGCTGAAGGATTTAATGCTGAAAAAATACTGTAGTCAAATGAAGTTATGGGGACACATTTTGCTGCTAATCCATTACATCCCGAGGCTGATGTTTTTAAATTTGCCTATTGTCCTATGAAGACTACATTACAGATTAATAATAATAATACCGTTATTATATAGGCGCTTTTTCTCAATTTTTGGGCGAATCGACTCAAAGCGCCGCAAACTGAAACCCAACATGCACACTCACGTAACAGACACGGATTTACGCCATTTAAGACAAACACAGTACCAGACAGACGAAAGGCCAGTTCAGCTACTGAAGTTACAGAGATTTTTGATCGCTTGTATTTGAAATTTGTAAAGTGGCCTGAAACCGGTACCAAAGTGTGGGGGGTGGGGGGGAGGTGGAAGAACCGGAGTACCCGGAGAAAGAACCCCCGACGGTCCGCCCGAATTAACGGTGACACTTACCAGAGGAGAATAGTCCGATGCCGGAACTCGTTTTCGAACCTCGCACCTTTGGCATTGGTGGCAGGTGCCTTAACCACTGCGCCACGGATTAGGAGATAGATCAACCATTTAGTTTAAGGGTGGTGCCAGAATAGCTTGGCGCCTCAGGCGCCAAGCTATTCTGGAACCACCCTTAAACTATTATAGTCTAATTTCAAGGAAAAGTGTATCAGAATGATAAGGGTCAACTTAGAATAGCCATTCTGCTACTTATACGTTCCTTTAAAAACAAACATGATATCTTTGACCTATAGCATCATGGAGATGGACCGACAATGAGCATAAAGACCTAGTCTCAAGCAAAGTTTTTATTGAATAAATTGAACGACCTCAATAAATAATGCCTGTTACGTGATTCTAATGTCAGTCTTTGCTTCGGTTCTCGAGTTATAGCCCTCGGAACATGGTCATTTGCACATATAATCAAGACATCTCTCACAATCCCGCGTTTGGCATGAGAATCATGTCTGATGTCATGAATATCCATTGTCATCTGCTAGCAATGGGGATGACTTAGGATAGGAATAACAGAACTAGGGAAGCACAATTTTAACTTAACAATATCCACTGCCAAAATATTTCAAAGTAATGTCTGGTATCTCAAGTAGCACAAATGCCTCCTTTGTTATAGGATAGTATGGTTGAAGACTAAGTGCAAGCATGTACTGCTTATGGCATCAATATTTATGTTTATTCAACAAATTCCATAAATTGTTGTCACAGAAAGCAGTTGCTTTGTTCAGATTACCTCTCTGCAGAGATCCAGACTATTTAAATAACTTAGCTTAGTTGTGATGTCAGTGTACATTTTCACTCAATGATGTGCCCAGCAAAATACAGGGTATACCATCATATTTACGCGGTGCATTTAGTGTACATGACCTTCGATTCTGAGACAAGTTTTAACAAAAGATTAGATTTTGTCAAAACTAAACAAGAAACCTGTAACTGTATTTTAGCTGGCCTTACTTCTATATGTTTTTATCTGCCCCGTGTCCGATGTTGCAAAACTCCTGACAAGAAACTGCTAGGTTTGTCAACATTTCATTTTATATGGCACTAATTGTCAGTAAGACGACTATTTAGAGAAAATGAGCTGCAAGTGGTCGGTTTTGTGTTGTCTGCCTTGTGAAAAAAAATCTCATGAAACTGTTTTAAATGTAGAATGCCATATGTGCAAGTGTGTGCTGATAAGGTTTAATAAAACAGAAAGCAAACCAATCATCACATTCACCTAATGTGCGCACAGTTGTATGCGACTATGTATATGACAGTGACAGCCATTACATAAGCTATTGCAAGTGAGCCGAAATTGTCAGCTTGGGTAAAATAATGGTTTATGTCAATCATTAAAAATGCCACTGGCCTACATTTTCACAACACTGGGACATACAGTGTTCACAAAAAGTAGGGGACATTATGGCATTCAACTGTGTGTCAATTTGCTTCAAGTTCAAGGGTTACAGTGTGGTGTTGTAGACTGATAAAGCTGATTGGCGTTTCAGTGGTGTGGATGTCTGACAATCAATTCAGAGGACCACAATACAATGATATTACCAGATTAGTATGTCAACACAGACGGTTCAAAGCCATTGTCAAACAGGTAAAAGCACTGTCAGGGGAGAGAAGTGTGCATGATCGACCAGTGATCATAGATCTACTGTGGCCAAAGCACACACACAAAAAAAGAGATAGGAAAGAGGGGGTGCGCTAAGAAAGTGACTGGAAGCAATGCATATGTAAGCCCCCCCCCCCCCCCCCCAAAGGGGCGGGGGGGTGTATCACATATCCCACTGTTCCAGCCACTCAGTGCATGGAAATTTAAATCTAGGTCCCCCAAGGAGGTCCAGATATTTAGCCGGTGTGGACAGCTGTTTTGGTCTTGGCGACCTCTTCAGCACACCATTGGCAATACTGGAGGAAGGCAGGAATTTCTGCCTACCTGCAATGACAGCCACTGCTGTCAGTGTGGCTTCAGAGCCAACAGGAGTACCACCGACATGGTCTTTGTGCTGAGACAGCTTCAGGAGAAGTGCCGCGAGCAGAACAAAGGGCTGTACGTAACGTTTGTCGACCTAACAAAAGCGTTTGACACTGTGAGCAGGCAAGGTATGTGGCAGATCCTGGAGCGACTAGGTTGTCCCCCAAAGTTCCTCAACATGATCGTCCAGCTCCACGAGGACCAGCAAGGCCAGGTCAGACTAAACAGTGACCTCTCAGAACCATTCCCCATTCGCAACGGCGTGAAGCAAGGCTGCGTGCTGGCACCGACCCTCTTCACCATCTTCTTCAGCATGATGTTGAAGCAGGCCACAGTGGACCTCGACGATGACGACGCAGTGTACATCAGGTATCGTCTCGATGGCAGCCTGTTCAACCTCAGACGACTGCAGGCCCACACGAAAACCCTAGACCAACTGATTCGTGAGCTGCTCTTTGCTGATGACGCTGCCCTCGTTGCACACACAGAGAGAGCCTTGCAGCGCATTATGTCCTGCTTCGCAGATGCTGCCCAGCTCTTTGGACTTGAGGTCAGTCTGAAAAAGACAGAGGTCCTTCATCAGCCGGCACCCAAGGAAGAGCATCGCCCTCCCCACATCACCATCGGCGAGTCCGAACTGAAGTCTGTACACCAGTTTACCTACCTTGGCTGCATCATCACGTCAGACGCCAAGCTGGACAAGGAGCTGGACAACAGGCTGGCAAAAGCGAACAGTGCTTTCGGGCGACTATTCAAGCGGGTGTGGCACAATCAACAGCTGAAAAAAGGCACCAAGATCAGCGTGTACAGAGCTGTTGTCCTCACCACCCTGCTGTACGGTTCCGAGTCCTGGGCCCTCTACCGCAGCCAACTACGACTCCTCGAACGCTTTCACCAGCGCTGCCTGCGTACCATCCTCAGCATTCACTGGAGTGACTATGTCACCAACGTCGAAGTCCTTGAACAGGCGGAAACTGTGAGCATCGAGGCTTTGCTGCTGCGGACACAGCTTCGCTGGGCGGGGCACGTCTCCAGGATGGAGGATCATTGCCTACCCAAGATCACTCTGTTCGGCGAGCTCGCCACTGGACACCGAGACAGAGGGGCACCAAAGAAGAGATACAAAGACGGTCTCAAGAAGTCGCTTAGTGCCTGCCAAATCGACCACCGCCAGTGGTCTTCGCTTGCTGCGGACCGTGACACCTGGCGCTCCACCATTCACAAGACAGCCGTCTCCTTTGAGGACTCTCGCAGAGCTAACCTTAAGGACAAGCGTCTTAGAAGAAAAAACAGAGTTGTCGTAACTCAGAACCCTGACCAGACCTTCCCCTGCAGCCACTGCGGTCGAACCTGCCTGTCCCGGATTGGCCTCCGCAGCCACGAAAATGCCTGCAGACGACGTGGGCAAGCCCTATAGAATCTTCGTTCGCGAAGTCAAGCCAAGAGGCAATGACAGCCACATTTTACTGTGGTGTCTGCAGGGGCATACATTCCATGCCACCACCTAGAGCCAAATTTCCATGCACCCTAAAAGACTTACTTACTTACTTACGCCTGTCACCCCTACCCGGGTATAGGCCGTCGACGAGAGACCTCCAGCAACTCCTGTCCTGTGCTTCTCCTTCGATTCTACTCCAGGTGGTTCCCAGTCTCTTGATGTCTGCTTGGAGGCCTCGACGCCAGGAGTTTCTCGGCCTACCTCTTTTCCTCTTTCCCTGGGGGTTCCATGACAATGCCTGCCTAGTGATACTGGAAGCTGGCTTTCTCAGACTGTGACCGATCCATCCCCATCTTCTTCGCCCAATTTCATTCTCTGCTGTTATCTGCTCTGTTCTCTCCCAGAGTCTGACGTTGCTGATCTTCTCTGGCCAGTGGATTTTCAAAATTCTTCTAAGGCAACTGTTCATGAAGGTCTGTACTCTGTTGACTGTGGTTTTTGTCAATCTCCATGTCTCTGCTCCATATAGGAGAACTGCTTTTACATTGGAGTTGAAAATCCGGACTTTGGTGTGTTGTGACAGCTCTCTGGAACTCTACACTTTTTTCAACTGGAGAAAGGCTGCTCTGGCTTTACCGATTCGTGCTCTGACATCTGCATCAGTGCCGCCTTTTTTGTCTATGATGCTCCCGAGATAGGTGAAGGACTCCACCTCCTCCAACGGGGTGCCAGCAAGCAAGACTGGTTCTTCCCTGGTTGCGTTCAGCCTCATTGTCTTTGTTTTCTGTTTGTGAATGGTGAGGCCCACTTGGGATGAGATGTCAGCAAGCCTCGTGGTCTTGTCCTGCATTTGTTGATGAGTGTGGGACAGTAATGCCAAGTCGTCTGCAAAATCGAGGTCGTCAAGCTGTGTTCACAGTGTCCACTGTATTCCACTTCGTCTGTGCTCTGTAGTCATCTTCATGACCCAGTCTATGGCCAGTAGGAAGAGGAACGGAGACAGCAGACACCCCTGCCTGACACCAGTTCTGACCTGGAGCTCTCTGGTGAACTGCCCTTCGTGGATCACGCGACATGTCATGCCATCATAGCTGCTCTTGATCAGGCGGACGAGCTTTGTGGGTACACCGTAGTGTCGTAGGAGTTTCCACAGAGTCTCTCGGTCCACGCTGTCAAATGCTTTCTCATAATCCACAAAGTTGACGTACAGCGGGGAGCTCCACTCCAGAGACTGTTCCACGATGATGCGGAGAGTGGCGATCTGGTCTGTACATGATCGGTTCTTCCTGAATCCTGCTTGCTGGTCTCTCAGCTGGGGGTCAACGGAGCTCTTCATTCTCTCCAGGATGATCCTGTTGAAGACCTTTCCTGGTACTGACAGCAAGGTGATTCCTCTGTAGTTGGAACACTTGCTGAGGTCGCCTTTCTTGGGAAGCTTGATTAGGTACCCCTCCTTCCAGTCAGCTGGCATCACCTCCTCTTCCCAGATCTTTCCAAACAGTGGGTACAGCATCTCAACTGTTGTCTCTAGGTCTGCTTTCAGAGACTCCGCTGGGATGCCATCTGGCCCTGCTGCTTTGCCATTCTTCAAAAATGCCACTGCTTTTCTGATCTCTTCCCGGCTGGGTCTGTCACAGCTGATGGGTAGGTCGGTCTTTGCCGGCTGGATGTCGGGGGGGTCGGGTGGGCTAGGTCTGTTCAGTAACTCTTCAAAATACTCGGCCCATCTGTCGAGTTGGTCTGCTCTGTCTGCAATAGGCTTGCCTTCTTTGTCTTTTACTGGTCTTTCTGTATGGCCATACTTACCCGACAATCTTCTGGTAATGTCGTAGAGCTGTTTCATGTTGCCGCTGCCTGCTGCCTTTTCTGCCTCTGCTGCCAGGCTGTCTGTGTAGGCCCTCTTGTCTGCCCTGATACTCCTCTTCACCTCGCGGTTGGCTTCCGAGTATTCCCCCTGTGCCCTTACTTTGGCTGCTCTCGTGCGACTGTTGTTGACCGCTGCTTTCTTCTGCTTCCTCGATTCTATCTTCTTCAAGGTCTGTGCCAACAGCCAGTCCTTGTGGTGGTGTTTCCTGAACCCTACAGTGTCTTTGCAGGTTGAGTTCAGCGCCTCTCTAACTGCCTTCCACTGCTGCTCTGTGGTGACTGCCTCCTCTTCATTTACTAGCTCCTGTAGCGCTTGAAACCGGTTGGACAGCACCAGTTTGAACTCTTCTCTAACTCCAGTTTCTCTCAGGAGGCCTACATTATAGCGCTGTCTTCTTGTTGTCTCTGTGCGGCTTTTCTTTAGCTTGAGCTTCATTCTTAAGGTAAGCAGATGGTGGTCTGAGGCGACATCTGCTCCCCTCCTCACTCGAACATCTTGAAGGGATCTTCTAAATTTCTTGCTAATGCAGATATGGTCTATTTGGTTCTCTGTTGTATGGTCAGGTGAGACCCAAGTTGCTTTGTGTATTCTTCTGTGTGAGAAGATGCTGCCTCCAATGACAAGTCGGTTTAGAGCACAAAAGTCTACAAACCTCTCCCCGTTCTCACTCATCTCCGAGCCTAGTCCCTGTCTCCCCATCACCTCTTCGTATCCGGTGTTGTCCTCCCCTATTTTGGCATTAAAATCGCCCATGACGATGGTGATGTCTCGCTCCGCACATTTGTCCACGGCACTCTGGAGTCGGTCGTAGAACTCTTGTTTCTCTTCCTCGTCACTGTCATTGGTGGGCGCATAACACTGGATGACGTTCAGCTTGAGCTTTTTCTTGGTTCTAAAGGCTGCTGTTATAATTCTTGGCCCAAGAGGTTCCCAGCCCATCAGCGCTCTCTGTGCCACTGGTGACAGCATGAGTGCTACTCCTTCTGCATGGGGGGCATTCTCCTCTTCATGACTTGAATACAGAACCATCTCCCCACTTAACAGCCTTTTCTGGCCAGACTGCATCCATCTGGCTTCACTGATGCCTAGCAGGGAAAGGTTGTACTTTTGCATTTCCGCTGCTATCTGGGCGGCCTTGCCGCTCTGGTACATGGTCTTGACGTTCCATGTGCCCATGGTTGTATCCCTGGATAGAGAGAGGCGGCTCGGTCCTGTGGCTTCCGAAGACTTCCGGCTTTCACCACAGGACGTCATAAGTCTTCTTGTAGAAGAACCTTCCTCCTCCAGGAAAGGAATTACTGTTAGTCTTTTCGTCGGCATTTTTGTAGCTATTTCCTTTTTTGCAGGGTGGGGAAGCTACCCCCACGCCCAACCCCCTTACTAGGAGGACCAGGGGTTTTCTGTCGGGGTCACCTTCCCTTAGACCATGTTGGTTCACGGCATCTTATTTCATTCGGTGCACCCCTCTCACGAGGGACCCCCTATCCACCACCCAGGGGACGCGCCTCAACGCCGTATGGTCCCAGCGCGAGGCACCCTAAAAGAGAACCTACCAAAAGGGGGAAAGGGGTTGCAGTCGATATTGTAGTAATAAATGAAATGAAGGGGTTGCAGTCGATATTGTAGTAATAAATGAAATGAAGGGGTTTCAGTCGATATTGTAGTAATAAATGAAAAGAAAAGAAAAGCACTGGCAGTCTCCCCTTTTCTTTCCATTGTCAAACAGTTTGAAAAATAAAAATAAAAAAAATTTGAGGATACTAACATTCGATTTCAGATGTAAAGACTGGTGTCAAGGCTTTTTATGTTATTATATATAACCAACAATAAACCCTGCCTGAGACTTGCTGGTAATTCAAGCTTAAAGTATATTGTCCCCTTTTTTGTGAGCACTGTCACACCAACGTTGTGAAAAAGTAGGCCAGTATGGGTCAAGCACATAATGTTATTTTACCCATTCTGACATTTTTCTTAATTCAAACTGAAATTGCAATTTCCCTGCTTTGTGTGAGCATTATTTTATATATCACTGTATCTCAGGTTGGGGCCATGCCTAGGCTGGGACCCAACACATGCTGGCTTGCACACGCATGACATCGTGATTGAGAACAATCTCGTTCAGGTGGTTTTTTTTAGCAGTTTTTCGATTTCTCACAACATACGAAAGAAACTGTGAGTTTTAGCTGTGGTAGCTTACTTAGGGAAGCAACAATGATGTTTAGATGAAACTATACTTACGTTCTTTAAACAGTAACAGTGAGTGTTAGGAGGGCTTTGGCCTGGTAGACATTGTCTAGTGAAGGGCTGGGACCCTCGGGAACTTAAGAAGTCATGCCTAAAGCTTTTCATGAATTTGAAATTAGAGTGTTATCACCTTAACAAACACACACTGCTGAATTGTAATACATGTAATTGAGGTATCATAGTGGAAGTTATTTCTATGTATATGTATTAAATCATGTATGACCTCTTGCAACACTTCACCCTTTTGATGGGTCATCCAGATTAGTATGTCTAGGAAGGTCTTACCATCAGTTGCAAAGTTTGGGCTTGAAGTTTAAAACAATATTTGAGAAAAATCAACTTTTGTCAAAATATGGCTAATTTTCACCTATTTCTTCACCCACCCACCCCCCCCCCCCCCCACCCCCCATGACCTTAACTTTTGAGAAAGGTCACTGGATTTTATATGTTTAGAAAGTTAGAAAGGTCTTGCCATAAAGCATCCGTGGGTCAAGTTTGAAGACTGTGGCTTGAATAGTCTCGGAGAAAATGTGAATGCCAAAGTTTACCACGAACAATGGCAGACGGACAACGGCGGATGGATGACCACTGGCCCAGAACATACTCACTTTTGCTTTGAACATGAAACTTGTACGCTTACCTGACAGCCTCAAGTCTGCAGCCACTTCGCACCAGTTCAACAAACTCTTGTTTCCTGATGTTGAACTCTAAATTGCTCTGTAATATAAGGAGAGAAGGCTGCCTTTTTATCAAACAAAAATAAACATTACAAGAGCAACATCAAAGCATTAACACATTCTACCCCAAATCCCCAAATTTTGAAGCCGACCTCTGAAGGACTGTATTACAGTTCAGCTTAGCTTGGTGCCTATAGGCGCCACGCTATTTTGGCACCACCCTTGAACTATCATGCTCAATCCATGCCTTGCTGTGGTGTGTCGGCGCTGGACCAAAGCAGTACTCTAACCAGTAAGACTTTTGATTTGTATGCCTGTAATTGTCAACAGAAAATACTATTTTTAAAAAAACCAACACATGGGCATCAGGGTCTGCAGTGCCACTAAGGGTGTTTGCAGCGCAGACCAGGGCTTCCACCTCAGCTTCGTAATTTGTGCAGTGAAGGCCTGTTGGTACTGCCTCTGGGCACACCATTACTATTTACTCATATAATTTTATATATATATATATAATAGTAATATTGTCTTAATTCTTTGCCTATAGATGTCGACTTCACCTGCCGCAAGATTCCTTCCCCTAGAACTATCGGCAGCGAGATCCACCAAGCCAAGGTTCGCTTGCAGTGCATGTGCTTGGCTATATTTAGCGTTGAATTTATCGTTACAAGCTGCAAAATTACTGGTAGTGAAACACACGGATTACACAATACAGAAAAGTTACTTGTCTTCTTCTTCTTCTCGAACGCCGTCACACTTGGAGTTTGGCTCTCAAAATGAAATCTGTGGTCTTCTGTAGCACCTCCACAGGCCCGTACAGTTTCTCTTGTAGAGTGGCGGGCTTCTGCCATATCTCCTCCCTCAGCAGCTGGTGGTTCCCACAGTCCTGGAGGATGTGCTCTGTGGTCTGCTCTGCTTCTCCACAAGGGCATCGGGGAGATGGCACGAGGTGAAAGCGTCTGTGCAGGTGGAAATTGAGTTGGTTGTGCCCGGTCCTCAGACGGAAGATGGTCACCTAAACTTGTCTGGACAGCTGATGGCAACTGTCTAGGGGCTGTTGTGGTGGTCTGTACACAGACTTAATGATGGTCTTCATCTCTGTGAAGCTGACTCCATTTTCGTTCTTTCTCTGCGCCCACTTTTGCCATTCTGTCAGCTTCTTCATTGCCGTAGATGTCACAGTGTGAAGGGATCCACTGCAGCACCAGTCTGGTGCACTTGATGTTTTGCAGTGCCTCTTGTAGACGTGGCAGTTTGCTTGCTGTTGCTGCCTCAAGGACAGACATGGCATCAGTCAGGAAGACAATCTGGGCATCAGGGTCTGCAGTGCCACGAAGGGTGTTTGCAGCACGGACCAGGGCTTCCACCTCAGCTCTGTAATTTGTGCAGTATAGGCCTGTTGATACTGCCTCTGCCTGCCATTTTCCGTTTGGGTACTGAATGTACACCCCAGCCCCTCCATTCTGAACTGCATCTGTGGCTGATCCATCGTTGTATGCCCATATCCATGCTTCCTGGGGATACTTTTCTTCGAGCATGGCCAGTGTCAGGGCTTTCTTGCTCACAGTGCTGTGCTCATCTTTGGTGGTTATGTAGGGTACCGTGGAAGAGATGGTGATGTTTTCTGGCTTACTTTCCCAGGGTGGAAGGTCACTAACAGGATTCAGAGCCCCTACCGGCGCAGGGGGCTTTGCCTGGTGTTTTCTCTGCAGAGCTCTTGTCTCCTTCACAAAGCTTGATCTTTTCAGTCTCCCTGAGGTTGGCCGTTTCATCCTGGCATTCATAGGATGGTCTTTGGAAGACTTAACCGTTGTGGACTGCATCAAGGCTTTGCAATCTCCTCTCATGCGCAGGGGTGGGATGCCTGTTGTCTCTTCCATTTTTTCAATTGGTGTGGATCTCATTGCGCCGCTGATGATACACAGTGCCTGGTTCTGAACTCTGTCAATGGTCTGCTGGTGTGACTGAGCTGCTGGCAACCATGCATTGGATCTGTACTCAATGTGTGGTCTCACTGTGCCTTGATATACATTTTTGAGGATCTTTTCATTGGCTCCCCATTGTGTTCCAGCCAGCTTCCTCATGTTCAGCTTTCTTCTAGCTTTCGCTTCTGCGTTCCAAATGTGTGGCTTCCACGTCAGCCTCTTGTCAAGGGCGACGCCCAGGTATGTCTGTTTGTCATCATACCGCAGTGGGGTGTTGCCCAGTGTTAGCAAGTATCAGGTGATTTTCATCTTGCCACTCCTCAATGTCTTCTCCTCTCTTGTCAATCGTGTCATATCCCCAACTCTGGGACTGGCTGTTGAAGTCACCAGTGATGAGGAATCCACTGTCCGGGACCTGGATAGTGTCAAGGGACAGCAGCTTATCATTAGGGCAGTAGTAGTTGACCAGGTCAAGGGTGATGTCATTGGTAGTTACCTTGACCTGGATGTATTCCGCCTCTTCCATGAATCTCCTGGTTTCGCTGTCATTCAGGTTGTTTCTAACTAGGGTCATAACTCCCCCTTTCTTCCTCCCTTGGCGATCACTTCGGAAGACCTGATATCCTCTGACCTTAAAGGGTTTTCCTTCTTGCAGGTGTGTCTCTTGTATACAGCAGATGTTTAATGTTTATACTGTTTTCGTAAAAAAACTTCTCTAGTTCTGTTTTCTTGTTGGTAACCCCTCCTGCATTCCAGTGCATGATGTTCACATTGTCTTTTTCTTTGTCTCTGGTCTTGTTTTTTCACTGTCCAGTCGCTCTACTTCCCCGTCCCCTGGCTCCTCGAGATGGTTGGGAAGGTCCTCCAGTCGCTGGGGGTGGGCTCCGAAGAGGCGCAGAGCCCGGTACTGCACCTGCCTGGTGAGACTCCACAGGGCGAGCACCATTTCTGTTGAATCCATCTCCAAGTGTCATATGGCTATATATGCGTGGGACTGTGGTTTATTAGAGTGCGCTGTGCAGCCCAGTACCTCCGTCTTCAGCACTTGGGGTTTCTGTCGGGTTTACCTCACCCTTAACTCCTGGTCAAAAGGCCTTTCCTGGGAGCACAGGATGGTTTGGCTTTGGAGTGTCCTTCTCCTAGATGGGTTGCCGACCAAGGCTTACGAGTCCCATCTACTCAGTTTTTTCCTCAGAGTTTTCCTTCTCGAAGGAGATCTGCCAACCAAGGCTATCGAGCATCCCTGCCCGGATTTGTATAGGGTTTACTCCCCTAGCCTTTGCCTCTCCTAAGGCACCCACAAGGCAGTGGGGCTATTTACCCATAGCTGGGGATCTAGTTCATGGGCATCAGGGCTTGTCCACATATCGATGGGCCTGCGTGCCGCATGTCTGGGAGCCAGACCTCCTCCGAGTCCTCTGTAGTTCAACCCGAGTCCGTAAGGTGCTCGGTTACCGTGAGTCGCCACGAAGAGACACATGAGGCTTGCTGTTGGAGAGGCTGTGTACTGGCAGGGAGAGACTGACATACTCTGCTCCCCTTTTCACAAAACTGCTAGCCAGCGGTGGGAGCTGACAGCGAGAGCGACAAGCACAGACGCTACACTACCACACTAGACGCATCACAACAACCATTTGACCCACAAGCTACTTGTCATAAGCAAAAAGTTTTAGAGTGCTCCAGCCAAGTGTAAGGGCTCCCAACATCAGTATTAACACTTCTATACTGGCATCCATGAAACTCTGGCTACAGATTATAGGACCCCCACTTAACATTTTAGAGGGAATTTGATGGCAAGCACAACTGGTACCTTGTCCAGCCTTGCAAAATCAAACAACACTGTTAATAACTTGGGGTGGGGCTGGCAGGGAATTGGGGGGGGGGGGGGGGGGGATATGAGGTGGGGAAAAATAATGTATGAATATGGGTGGTTCAGCAACAACAAAGGCAAGGGCTTTGAACTAAGAACAGTTCGCCTGACACACCGTGAAGCAATATTTAAAAAGAGATAGAAGTATAGAAACACTGATGTGAAACCTAATGGCAAAAGAAAGCAAAACATCCTGGAAATATGATCTAGATGTAAAAATAATGTCCGAACTGCATCGCTCAAGTGTGTGCGGTGGACCAACAAACATACCGTTGCCATCTTAACTCATTCGAGACGTGCCGCCTACAGATACGCAGCTTAAGGGGCGTATCCGGAGGCGGCACATCTTGAATGAGTTAATACCCTTATTGTGTGCAATCTTTACACAAAGAGTCCCAGATCTGCCAAAGACGTCATCTCATAACATTAATATGCTGGTTGCTTGAACAACTATGTTTCACCATTTGGCAACAGAATGTCACATACCTCGCAGAACAAGAACATCTCATAATGATCGTAGAACGACTGCGTTGAGTTTCACATGTACAACAAACGTCTGAAGGCTCATTCACTTTCTATATGTGCGTGTGCCTTCTGCTATAAAATGTGCACTGGCTGAACATAACCAACCTACTTTCACCCTCGTAGCATAACAAGGCATGCACAGAGACACATCTATACTGGATCTGGGACTTGCACAAACATTTAGTGGCTCTGGCTATCCTCTCTGGAACTTTTCAGTACATGATTTTTCCCATTTAGGGCACAGACAATCCCAGTAACTCACTCTATGAGAACCCTGGGTGAAAGATATACCTTGAATCTCCTGAGCTTGGACTTATTATCATAGCACCAAGCCAAGCATGGCGCTGTCTCTCTACGCTTCAGCGACTCCTCCACCTCGCGAGATGTCATGAACAGCTCAACGTTGGTCAGCTCCTGGACAATAACAGTAAAAATGAAGAGCAATCATCGTTGAAATTAGATATTTGCTGGCGACAATTGTGCTGAAATGTGTGCTGGTCTGTGTTTTGGGCCTTGTAGCCCTGCACAACATTTGAATGCTAGCCGTCAGCGTATTTAACCCATTTAGCCCCGATGCCCTACAGCAGATGTATCGACCATGATAATTCAAGGGTAGTGCCAGATTAGCAACGCCTTCAGGCGCCAAGCTAACCTGGCACTACCCTTGTATTATCATGGCTGATCCATCTCCTGCAAGACTAGTGGTACATAATTGTTTCTAAAATGCAACCTTGGGGTTAAATGGGTTAAGCATCACACTGTCTGCACTGTTTGTTTACGCGACGGTCAAATGTGGGTAGTTCTAGTTTGAGCTTTGAGTATTTTCATGGCTTGGCATGGTGAAATAAAGGGGCTTGCGAAAGTATTTTTAATCATGATGTTTTATAAAACATGATCCTAGTAAACTCCACATCAGGAAGAGTAATTCTCCACCGTTTATGACTATTACATTAGACGTACACACGTTCTGATTTAGCTATCTAGAGTCATGGGCTTTGACCCAGCGTCAATTCATTTGTCAGAATTTATTCTCAGGATATGGCAGAAGCAGATGTCACACACTGCAACATTTACGTATTACAAGGTGATTCAATGACAGTTAAAATCCTGTCTGCTTGAAATAGTACTAGCCTCACACATAACAAATATGTAAGTAAGTTTGTATTGATATATATATATATATATATATATATATATATATATATATATATATATATATATATATATATATATATATATAAATATATATATATATATATATATATATATATATATATATATATCAGGCATCAGAACTGTTCACCCAAAAAAATCGGAAACGGCGATTTTGAAGAATGTAGAGTTATTTAAGCATTTCAAGTCAAAAGTGTATTAACAGGGCCAGGAAAATCGGAAAATCGCCGAAAATCGGACAGTTCTGATGCTGATATATATATATATATATATATATATATATATATATATATATATATATATATATATATGATTGAGTGCCAAAAGTGGTAACACATTGAGGACAGACACAGTACAAAACAAAGTTATGAATAGGAACCAGTGTCATGGCGAGTTGAATTCTACTTAATATGACAAATAAATCTACTGAAGCAAAAGATAGGTACTGCAGTGGCTTTTAAGAAATTGGCAAAGGAACGCTAAAGTATGTCAGGTGTCAGATATCAAATCTTACACAAAAACATTGCTGTTTTCCTAAAAATTCCCTCACAATAAAACCTTTTACTGTGCATATTAGAAAGGGGAGATCTCCTTATAGATAATCTGCCTTAATTCAGTGAAATTGTGTTGTACATTGTTAATCAGCATTATCATTTTGATGTAAGACACCAACCAAAGTTTAAACTTTTTCTCCTATTGTCAATATGTTGCCAAAGTTAAATGACAAGACACACAAAAGTACATGCACCCACAAAAAAAAAAAAAAAAAAAAAAAAAAAACCACCAGTCATAACATTTCAAATTAACTGTATTAACAAAAGAATAATGGCAGCAAAGCGTTTTCAGTGTCAGACATCAGCCTTACACAAAGTAATCAGCTCTGCATTTTGAGGCAGGATGTATTGTGTCACATACTGAAACTTTAAAGATACAAATGAAAAAATGTATTTTTCTCTAAAATGCATTTTTTCGAAAAATACTTACCGATGGCATTACTATTAGGAAGGTACACTTAGCTTACCGATTTCAGCCTAAGCATCCGTTGTGTACCCTACACAACCAGGGAGTCGTTACCAAGAAACCCTGAGTGGCCTCCCTTCCCTCCCTATCCGGTCACATGCCTGACCGTATCCCACCAGTCTTTGCCTTCGCGTAACTAGCGGCAAGCTGGGCAGGAGGGAGGGCCCTTCGAGTAATGCCATCAATAAGTATTTTTCGAAAAAAAAAAAATACATTTTAGAGAAAAATACATTTGTTTTCCCAAAACTCTAACCGATGGCATTGCTATATTAGGAAGAATAGCGAAAATGAGGATAAGGAGGGTGCTGCCCACAATGCAACCCCACAAGCATTATATCATCGAGGCTCCCTCATGCGCCCACTCCCAACGATTTCAGCTAAGCATACCTATGGTGCCTGTGGCGCCGGGAGGGAGTGTTGGGCCGCCGAGATGTCCCCCACTAGGGCCAGGCTGTCCCGCTGGCTGGACAGGTCCCGCGTAGAAGTGGGCGAAGGTAGATTCAGCCCGCCAGCCCACGGCTGCCACGATGTCCCGCACCGCACAGTTGCGATCAAATGTGATACTCGCTGCCACTGCCTGACCTTGTGTGCCTGGATGCACATCTTCTTTTCTGAATCCGGGGTGAGAACTTTGTACGCCGAGCTGATAACCCGCGTAGCCAGGATGAGATCATCTGCGCGGAGATGTCACGTCTGCCTGGAGCCAAGGGCAGGAATAGGCGGGAGCGCTCTTGTCTGAGTGGCTTAGATCTGTGCAGGTATATCCGTAGCGCTCTGACCAGGTCCTGCTGACAGGACTCCCGGGACTGGTCCATTCCCATAAGCAGGCGGATGGTTAATACCTGGGGCGCGACCAAGGGCAGCCGATTCTTGGCCAAAGAGGTTCGAAGCTGTCCGTGTTGAGCCACGTCAGCACCCATGCCAAGTCCCAGCACGGGATCAGCGAGCGGGAGACCAGTTGCTGAAGATCCAGGTGCGTCATCAGGTCTGAGAGGTCCTTGCAGGCCCCCAGGTTCGGGTGGCCCAGGCGGCGGTACATATCCGCAATCATGACCAAGTAGCCTCTGATAGTAATGGGGGCTAGGTTCTGCTGGACGAAGAGCCACAGAAAGAACTCGGCCAACTCAGGCGTAGTCAGGGCTGTGGGGGAGAGCCACTGGGCGGAACACCAGGACTGCAGGGAGAGGGAGTCCGCGAGGACATTCAGGTGGCCCGGCCTTCAACTCCAACCAGTTGATGTACCTGCCCGCGTGGTTCCACGGCCAGCTGCCCGAGGATGTGGCAAACTCTGGCAGCAGGTGAGCTCCCCAGCCGGAGAGGCTCGTATCCGTGCAGATGGACAGCTGTGGTGAGAGGGAGACGAGGGGGACCCCTGACGCTTGCCAGGAAGTGCAGCTGGACCAACGGCGACACAGGGACCGGTTCCGCTAGATAGTCGGCGGAACCGGCGCCAGTGGAGGAGCAGATGTAACTGGATCAGCCAGGAGTACAGCCTGCCGAGGGGCAGGAGATCCGCCGCCGCGCTGAAGAGGCCCAGAAGTTGGAGCCAAACCCTGGCTGGAACCGCCTACGCACGCGAGACTTGGAGCGCCAGCTCGGCTATCTTCTGAATCCGCGCCTCGGGGAGCTGCACCCGGTTGAGGTCGGTCAGGAACTCCATGCCGAGGTGGATAAACCTGCGAGACGGCATGAGGTCCGACTTGCCCGGGTTAACCAAGAAGCCGAGCCAGCGGAGAAGGGTGAACAGTGAGTCCCTGTCGTCCTCTAGGGCAGCGCCAACTTGGTTCTGGAGGAGCCGATCGTCCAGGTAGTTGGAAGTCGGCCTCGAGGGCGCCTGCCAGAACCTGGTGACGACACCATCGATGATCTGGGTGAAAACACACGGGCTGAGGTTGAGACCAAAGGGGAGCACCCGGAACTGGTATACCACCCCGCTGAAGGCGAAGCGAAGATACCGTCGGGAGGACAGGTGCAAGGGGACGTGTAGATACGCGTCTGCCAGGTCGCGGCTGACAGCGAAGTCCATGGGGCGGATCGACACTCGCAGGGCTCTGGCAGTTTCCATCCGGAAGCGAGGTGCTGAAATGTACCTGTTTAGCGCCGAGGTTTATGACCGGCTGCCACTTGCCGCCGGGCTTGGGGACGATGAAGAGGTGGCTGTAGAAGGCCGGGGAATCGTGATGAGCGACCACCTCCGTAGCCGCTTTACAGAGAAGGGCGGCCACCTCGCCTTGAACTGCTTCCGATTGGCGCTGGTCGCCCAATAGCCGAGAGTCCACAGGGGGGAGCGGTGTAAGGGAGGAGGAGACCGAAACGAGAGCTGGAGGTCCTCCGAGACGGTCGACAGAATTCATGGGTCATCCGGGCACAGCACGCGCCAGGCGGTGCTGTGTAGCGCTAGCCTCCTGCCGACTGGAGACCCAACAGCCATCGGCGGGATCAAGGGGTGGGGGGTGGGGGTGGGGGAGTCAATGGGCCCAGGTCTCCGGGCGCCTCTGGCTCTGGAGGGGGCGGGTAAGGTGCGCGAACGCCCGTGGGGAGGGGGGGGGTGGTAGGAGCTGCGAGGGCCTCTTGTAGGGCGGAAGATGGGTCTGGAGGTCCGCAGGGCACGACTCACGGCCTTGCGGGCAGCCTGAAAGCACGAAGTCGAGGCAGCGGGAGCTCTGGGCCAGATGTCAGTCCTTGGACGCCTCCTTGACTGCCTGCCAGGTGTCATGGAAGAGCAGAGGTCCACCGAGCGGTGCCTGTCGCAGCCGCGTCTTCACCTGACTGAGGGAGGGACTTGACCCGTTTGGCCTGCCGAGGGGCATCCACCATAGCCAAGGCCTTCCTCTTGAGGGGAGGGGACAGAGGGCAGGCATCCGCCGGAAGAAAAGACGAAATCAGCCGGGCGGCCTCATCCAGGGAGCGGACGGTCTGAGACGGTGGGGCTACCAACGCCAACGGCGAAGCATGGGACGGACGACCGAGCGCTGGGGGATGTTGAGAAAAGGTCCTCCGCAAACAGGGCCGAAGCGGAATCCTCTGGGTGCAAGCTGAGGACCTTGACAGCGTCCAAGGGGGCCGGCTGTCGAGGGGAGCGGCACGCCTAAGAAGGTGACCCTGACGACAGTCAGGAGACCAGGAGGGGGGTCTGCGGCCACAGACCAAGGAGAAACCCCACGCGAACGCAGGGAGGGGTAGGGGGGGGGGGGAGGAGAAGGCACGTGGGCGATGCTGGTCCCATGCCCAGTAAGCCGCAGAGTGCGAAGACCGGCGCATCTCCCAAGGGCTCGACGGGGAGCGAGAGCAACGGACTAGCACTGCGTGACGGGGGGAAGAGTGAGACAAATGAGATGAGCGGGACCTGTACCGAGTACCGTCCGAGTGACCAGAGTCCGGGTCCCGCCCGGATGCATCGGAGCAGGAGGGCAGCATTCAAGAGGGTGTAGTCGGTCGAGTTAGTTAGTTATTTGGGTTTAACGCCGAGCAGGCAACTACAGCCATCTCACGGCGGGATGGGTAAAAGTCTGGTTAGCCAGACTAAAAGATTGATTGTACATTGCTTAACGTCCCGACAGCAACAAGGCTTTCTCAGGACGTGCCTGCACTGCTTGTGAAAAAAAACAACCAACTAAACAGAACATTGAATGTATGTCGCCAGCCGGTCAAACACATTAAATAAACCTAACACATGGGGCCTAAATAAAGCTAAGACCATTTAGCAACACACATCCAATATCAAGAGCTACAGGCAGTGCAGACAGTAGGGAGAGTTTAAAAAAGGCAAATACAGGTGAATGGACCTCGGGTAGACAGAAACACATGCCCCAGAATAGAGAGAAAACCCCACCCTGTGGGGCTGACCAGGGTGACCCTGGGAACTAAAAAATACCTAACCCCACCCAAGTCCCCCAGGGCAGACCCGGGTGGGGTTCCAGACTAAAAGAAAGGTCTTAAGACATGATGTAAATATACCTTAAAAATGTCAGGCTAAAATGTTGCACAGGTCTTTAAAGAAAACATTGACAGACTCTCAAAAAGGTCCAAAAAATAGAAACATCATAGTCTATAAATGCTCAAATCTTATTAAAAATATGGCACTCCCTCAGAAAAATGAATTTTTTTTCTAAAATGTATTTTTTTTAAAAAATACTTACCAATGTCATTACTATATGGAATACACTCTATAGCCTATCGATTTCAGCCTAAAGTTGTGTCCCCTACACAACTGGGGAGGAGACACCGGGGATCCATAAGTAGGGCCCCGGGTGGCCTCCCCTTACCACCCTATCCCGGCATGCGGAGGGTGAGTTCCTGTTAGTTTTCACACTTAGCCAAAGAGGCAAGCGGGGCAGGAGGGAGGGCTGTCCGAGTAATGACATCGGTAATTTTTTTTTTTTTAAATACATTTTAGAAAAAAAATTCATTTGTTTTCTCAAAATACATTACCGATGTCATTACTATATGGAAGAATATCGAAGAGGAGGAGGGTGCCGACCCTAAAAGCCCAGAACTAACCCCCTCCCCACAGGCCCAAAAGGAGCACTCCCGACGATTTTAGCTAAGACGTACCTAAGGCACATGTGGAGCTCGGACGGAGTGCTGGACCGTGGAGATGTTGCCCAACCAGGCCAGGGAGTCACGCTGGCCGGATAGGTCACGGAGGTAGAAGCGGGAGAAGGTGGAGTCTGCACGCCAGCCGCCCGCTGTAATAATGTCCTTAACGGAGCAGTTACGATCCAGGGCAACGCTGGTGGCTACTGCTCTCACTTCATGCGCCCGAATCTGCAAGAGTCTATCCCCGTCAGGGGAGAGGTCCCGGTAGGCCGACCTAATCACCCACTGAAGCCAGGACGAAATCGTCTGGGCCGAGATATCTGTCCTGCCTGTAGACAGAGGGAGGAAGAGGCGGGAGCGCAGGTAAATCCTCAGCGCCCGAACCGGATCCTGTTGACGCGACTCACGGGAAAGGTCAGGCCCTCTAAGCGGACGTACGGTCAGCATCTGGGGAGCCGACGAAGGTAGGCGGTTCTTGGCCAGAAAATACGGGTCGGTGAGTAGCTGCGCAGATCCATCGGAACGAAACTGCAGACATGCAGGACGTATCGAGAGCGCGTTAAGCTCGCTCACTCGGGAAGCGGTGGCGAGCGCCAAGAGGAAACATGTTTTCCGAGTCAAGTCGGAGAACCGTGCCAAAGGCAGGGGTTCAAAACGGTTCGTATTTAGCCACGTCAGCACCCAGGCGAGGCCCCACCGAGGTAAGAGGGAACGGGAAACCGGACGTCGCAACTCGAAGTTAGCCAACAGGTCCGAGAGGTCCTTGCAAGCGCCTGGATCCGGAAGACCCAGGTGGCGGTATGTGTCTGCGATCATGGCTCGATAACCCTTAACGGTAACCGAGGCTAAGCCTTGATCGTCGAAGAGCCAGAGGAAGAAGTCCGCTAGTTGGGGGGTAGAAAGATCCGAGGGGGTGAGCCGCCGAGCGGCGCACCAGGACTGAAAGACCCTCCACTTTCCTTCGTACACCTTCCGCATAGACTGTCTGCGGGCTGCCGCAATCGCCTCCACCGCCGCATCCGAGAAACCTCTAGCGGCGAGGGCTCGCCAGATAACCTCCAGGCGAGTAGGAGGAGGCGCTCCATGCAAGGGTGGAAGAGAGCCTGGCGGGGTTGTTTGAGCATCGTGGGCGGAGCCGGTAACTTGAGGGGGGGGGGGGGGGGGGGGTCCATCGCTAGCGCGAGTAAGTCCGTGGTCCAGCTCTTGGTCCAATTGAAGGGGGCCACCAGGAAGAGAATCACGGAGCATCCCTGCAGTTTCCGTAGGACCTTTGGTACCAGGACCGACAGAGGGTAGGCATACGCAACCAGTCCGTCCCACGGAATGGAGAGTGCATCCACCGCCCAGGCAAGCGGGTCCGGGACTGGGGAGACGAAAACCGGGAGCTGGTTGTTCCATCTGGTGGCAAACAGGTCGACTAGAGGTGTTTCCCAACGTGAGCAAATCATGCGAAAAGATGTCGGGACGCAGGGACCACTCCGTGTGTAGAAGCTGGTCGCGGCGGGAAAGGGCGTCTGCGACCATGTTCAGGTGACGGGGAATGTGGCGGGCTCGAAGACGAATGGCGCGGTCCCTGCACCAGAGCAGGAGGTGGTAAAGGAGGATACACAAGGAGGGCGAGCGCGTGCCCCCCTGGTTCTGAATGTAGGCCACCACCATCGAATTGTCCAAGAGAACAAGGACCTCTTGGCCGGTCAGCTTCCCCTGCCAGAAGTCGAGAGCCATCCACACCGCTTTCATCTCTAGCCAGTTGCTGTGCTTGTCCGCTAGGTCCCGGGGCCAGAGGCCCGCGTCCGAGACAAAGTCCGGAAGTAGGTGAGCGCCCCAGCTCGACTGGCTAGCATCGGTGCAGAGAGACCACCGGGGCGGAGGGGAGTGTAGCGGCACGCCCGTTGCCAACCACGCGAGGTCCGTCCACCTCTGGAGGTGTGACCATGACAACAGGGTAACTGGAACAGGATCCATCAGCAAGCCCGACGAGGGACGCCAGTGGAGGAGAAAGTGTAGCTGCAGCGGGCGGGCACAAAGCCTGCCGAGAGGTAGCAAGTCCGCTGCCGCGCTGAGCAGTCCCAGAAGTTGAAGCCAGACTCTGGCCGAGAAGGAGACCCCTTCGTCCAACCGAAGTGTGAAGTCGGCAATCTCGTGCCGCCGTGCCAAAGGCAGGCGGACTAGGTTGAGGTCAGTCAGGAATTCCATCCCCAAATGTAGAAACCGGCGCGAAGGAGTGAGATCCGACTTGCCGGGGTTGACGAGGAACCCAAGTCGGCGCAAAAGATAAAGAAGGGCGTCTCTGCCCTCCTCGAGCGCCGAGGCGAACAGATTGCGCAAAAGCAAGTCGTCCAGGTAGTTGGATGCCGGACTCAGAGATCTCCGTCGGAAGAGGGCCATCACCACGTCGAGAACCCTCGTGAAGACCCAAGGACTGATGTTGAGGCCGAAGGGGAGGGCTCGGAACTGGTAAATGACCCCAGCAAAGGCAAATCGGAGAGATGAATCGGAACATGGAGATATGCGTCTGACAGGTCGAGGCTGATAGCAAAGTCCATTGGCCGGACGGCTGCGCGGAGAGTCCGGGCTGTTTCCATCTGAAAGTGAGGCGCTGAAATGAACTTGTTTAGGGCCGACAAGTCGATGACTGGCCGCCACTTGCCCCCCGGCTTGGGGACGAGAAAGAGGCGGCTGTAGAACCCCGGCGAATCTTGACGAGACACCACTTCTGTCGCCGCTTTGTCGAGTAAGGACGCAATTTCTCCGCACAGAGCAACTGCCTGGGAATGGTCGACTGGAGAGTGGGTCCACACGGGGGACCTACACAAAGGTGGAGGGGACTGGAACGAAAGTTGAAGGCCTGAAGAAACCGTCGAGATGATCCAAGGGTCGTCTGGGAATAGCAATTTCCAATGGTCGCTGTAGAAGGCTAGCCGCCCGCCGACTGGAGACCCAAGAACTGGCGACAGGGGCGGAGCGGAGAAGTGGTGAAGTCAGCGGGCCCAACCGCGCCCCGACTTACGGGCGCCGCGAGACCAAGAGTGGCAAGCTGCGGGGAAGGACTGAGGAGCCTGGAGGGGGCGGGCTCTACCGCGGGAACCGCCAAATGGAAGCGAAGTGGGTCTGGCAGACCACCGGGCACGATCCCCGGCCTGGCGGGTCGCGCGAAAGCGAGGAGCACCGTGGGTGGAGGCAGGACGGGGCCACAGGTCCTTGGAAGCTTCCTTTACTGTCTGCCACGTCTCCCCAAAAAGGAGGGAACCGCCAAAAGGAGCCTGGCGGAGCTGCGTCTTCACCGTCTTGGGGAGATCCGTGCAAAGCCGTAGGAGCGAATCACGCCTCCAAAGGTCACAGTTGGCGGCCACCGCCATAGTGTTGGTTGAGGAATGGTAGGCGGCCCTGTTAGCAGCTACCAAAATGGAATGCACGTCATGAAGCGGGGACGCGGTTCCCAGGTCCCAAGTGTCCTCCAGGCAATGTAGAACCACTTGCGTTGCCATTTCTAGGAAACCGGAACACGCCAGCGAATTCCGGACTAAGGAAGCGATTCTGTCCATAGGTCAAGGCCAAGCATTCTGGACTACCCGGCATCCACCCGCCTGGTTGATGGCTGCCGCATCCACCGAAGGAAGAGGGACGGCGAAAGCTTGAGAGTGGCCAGCGTACCAAGCCTGTCGAAAAGTCATATTGATCCCCCCAGGCCAACGCGAATCTGCAAAATACCCCTCGTCGCCGAAGGAGTCCTGGCGAAGTCGGGTCGAGAAAGCATCGATGAGATCCCGGAAACCGGCTGGTAGAGGGAGAGACTTGCGACGCTTAGCCTGCCGCTGCGCATCAACCATGGTGGATGCCTGTCTCTTCAGAGGAGGTGAAGGAGGTAGGTAGTTGGCGATCAGACGGGAGGCCTCTTCCACAGCACGATCCGTCTGTAAGCTGAGCGAAGGGCCGACCTCCTTAGATGCGGAGGAGGCCACCGAAACAGTTGAGAAGCGGTCGGGAGAGCACGAGGGGCGAATCCCGCAGGAAGATGGCGGAAGCCGAATCCATCGGGTGCAGACTTAAAATGTCAGGGTCTACCTCCACCGCCCGCCTATCATGCACTGCCGCAAGGAGGGGCGACCGGCTCCGAGAGCGCGGGAACGCCGAAGGCGGCAGGCGAGGGCGTGCACAAAGTATAGGCGGAGCCACCCGCGAAACCCTATCGGGGAGTCGTCGCGAGGAAGGAGTTAGTTAGCTATTTGAGTTTAACGCCGAGCAGGCAACTAAGGCCATCTCACAGCGGGAAGGGTAAAAATCTGGTCAGCCAGACTAAAAGAAAGGTCTTAAGACATGATGTAAATATACCTTAAAAATATGTCAGGCTAAAATGTCGCACAGGTCTTTAAAGAAAACGTCGAAAGAATCTCAAAAAGGTCAAAATAATAGAAACATCATAATCTATAAACGCTCAAATCTTATTAAAAATATGGCACTCTCTCAGAAAACTGAAGATCTTGTCCGGGGGCACATCCCGGAACAAAACCTTCAAGGAGTCTGCCGTGAAATGTTTATACCTTGTGTCAATTAGATCAGCACAAGACAACAAAAAGTGTTGAACAGAGTACTGCTCGTCGCAGGCATAACATCATGGACGCTCCTCCTGTTTAAGTAAATAAGAGTGCGTAACATACGTGTGGCCGATGTGGAGCCGAGCCAGGACAGTTTCCTCACGGCGGCTGCCGCAGCGATAAGGTAGACCGTCGGACAACTTAGGAAGGGCTTCATGCAGCTTGTTAGCTTCCTCTTTGTCCCACACGGACTGCCACTCACGGGCTATGTACGCACTAGCCACATGTATAAAATCACTATAAACAGTCTGTGTCAGGGACAGGGTCATTGTGGGCATCGTTGGCAGCAGAATCTGCGATCCTGTTGCCTTTGATGCCCACATGCCCTGGCACCCAAATAAAAATGATATCATAATATTCCTTCATCAAGTCCGCGTGGAGCTCTCTGATCTGCGCCAGCAGTGGGTGGTCATTTCCCGTGCCCTGAAGGGCCTGCAGGGCAGAAAGAGAGTCAGACAGAATCAGGAAGTTCCTTTCTCTAGATCGATAAGCATGCCTGAGTGACAGAAGAACCGCCTGCAGTTCCGCACTAAATACAGATGAGTGGTCTGGGAGGCGGTGCTTAAATGGGCGTCTAGGATGGCGAGAGGACACTGCGGCCGCAGCCACTCTCCCATCCTCAGACTTTGACCCATCGGTATAGATGCGAAAATAGCCAGGAAAAATTGAAAGCAGTTCATTGAGGCTCTGTTGGTATATGGCTGGTGGAGTAGAGTCTTTGTTGTGGGCAGTCAAGTCCAGCAAGATGTCAGAAACTGGTAAGAGCCAAGGTGGAGTGATGTGTTGCAGGGATTCTGAAACTCTGTCCAGGTCCAATCCGGCCGCCTGCAGATGAGGTCGGACACGGAAAGAAAGTGGACGGACAGCTCCCGGATGGGTATCGTAAATCTCTGCAAACGATGGTTTAAAAACACAATCATAGGCAGGATTGTCTGGATGGGCCTTCAGTTTCAGAACGTAGCTGAGCATGAGGCGGATGCGGCGGAGCTTGAGAGAAGGCTCCCCTGCCTCGGAATATAGACTAGGAACTGGAGACGTCCTGAAGGCCCCAAGACATATCCGCAGACCCTGATGGTGAATTGTGTTCACACGCTGTAGCACAGACTTGGAAGCTGAGCCATACACCACAGAGCCGTAATCCAGTTTGGACCGAACAAGGGCCCGGTACAGACGAAGTAAGACAGTACGGTCCGCACCCCAGTCAGTACGACCGACGACACGAAGAATGTCGAGAGCCTTCTGACAAGAGGTTCTAAGGTAATTAATATGGTTGCGGAAGGTAAGTCTTTTGTCAAAAATGACCCCCAGAAACTTTACCTCTTCGGCCACCTTAATTGGCACTCCAGCAATGCTCAGGCTAGGTTCTGGAACAAATTTCGTCTGGTTAGTAAAATGCACACAGACAGTCTTGGAGGGCGAGAACTTGAATCCATTGAGAGACACCCACCGCTGGATGCGATCAACGCACAGCTGCAAGCGCCTCTCAAGGGACCCAAGTCCTCGACCACATGCGCACAAAGCAAAGTCGTCAACAAACAAAGAGCATTCAGAATCATCCTTGACGACCTTTACAATGTTATTAATTTTAATACTAAATAAAACAGGAGATAGAATGCTGCCCTGTGGGACACCCATCTCCTGTTTAAAGGAGTCGGAGAGGGTGGAGCCCACACGGACATGGAATGACCGGTTAGTCAAAAAATTGTGAATAAAAACGGGCAGGTGCCCTTTAACAGGGTCCGTACAGAAAAGCAAGGACGAAGTTCACAAACTTTTCATAAACGTTTCACAAACCAAAACTGAAGCCTGAAGGTTTAAACACTTTAATTAGATCACTCTGTGTCAGCAACGCATTTGAAGCTTTCATGCCTAATGCATGAAGAGATACCAAAATAAAAGAACGCTTAGCGAATGGCGGAGCTCGGTAGAAGCGTAAACAACCAATCAGAATGTTCGGCAGAAAGGCCATGCAGTCACTTTACGATCAGAGCTAAATATAGATCACCTGCAAAAAGCATCAGCATGATTGTTCGCAATGAAATAGTCACAAATTGGGAGAGAGAAAAAAGAAGTAGACAAAAGTTTGCCAGCACTTCGTCATTTTTCACAAACTTTCACAGACTTTAAGAAAAAGGACTGAAATTGACAGACTTTCCAGGTCCCTGAAAAAGCCTTGTCATTTTTTAACAACTTTCACAAATGTTCACAGACCGTACGGACCCTGTTTAAAACCCATGTCCAACAAGTCAGACATTATGCCATACTTCCAGGTAGTGTCATACGCCTTCTCAAGATCGAAGAAAATTGCATAGACATGCTGCTTGTTGACAAAAGCATCTCGAATAAATGATTCAAAGCGGACTAAATGGTCAGTTGTACTACGGAAGCGCCGGAAACCGCACTGGAGGTCTGTGAGGAGACCCTGTGACTCAAGATGCCACACCAGGCGGGCGTTGACCAGGCGCTCCATAGTTTTACATAAACATGATGTCAAAGCGATAGGCCGGTAGTTGCCCGGGTCGGAAGGATCCTTACCCGGCTTGGGGATCGGTACAACCACAGCCTGGCGCCAAGACGGCGGAAAATGACCAGTTCTCCAGATATGGTTAAAGGCCTTGAGAAGTACAAGGAGTGACCTCTCAGGCAGATGCGTTAGGAATTGATAGTGGACGGTATCTAGGCCAGCAGCAGAGTCATTACATTTCTGCAAGGCTTGCTGCAATTCTGATAATGTAAATGGGACATTATAGTCTTCTGAGTTATCGGACTTAAAATCACAAATACGAGACTCTCGCTTCTCCTTCTCTCTCTGGAAGAAAGGTGAATAATGCTCCGTTGAAGAATTATGGGCAATGGTGGAGGCAAGCAAATTGGCCACAGCTTTTTATCTGTAACCAAGCTGGCACCATCTCTAAGATGGCCCACAGAAGCCGAGCCACCCCTGCCCCTAATTTTCCGAACAGCCTTCCATACTTTCTGGGACGGAGTCCGAGAAGTTAAAGATGAGACGAAGCGTCTCCAGGAAGCACGGCGTTCACGTTTAAAAATGTAACGAGCTTTCGCCCTCTGTCTTTTAAAGGTTAAAATATTCACTTGTGACGGATTACGGAAAGCACGTCGCTGAGCAGATTTGCGCGCTATTTGGGCCTTGCGGCACTCTTCGTTGAACCATGGTACTCTCGGCTTTCGAGGGACTGATGCGGAAGTTTTAGGGATGGTTTCACCCGCTACGTCCAACAAAATAGTAGTAAAAGAAGAAATAGGTTCTTCAGATGACATGACCACCTCCTCTGTAATACGAGACTGACAGAGGGAGGCGAACAGAGGCCAGTTAGCTTTCTTAAGATTCCAGCGCCCCACCGGCGGATCCTCCCCACAGCTAACCGATGACAGGACTACTCAGTACTGGGAAGTGGTCACTACCACACAGGTCATCGTGAACCTTCCAGTCAAAGTCCAGCATGAGAGAAGGATCACACACAGTGAGGTCTAGAACAGAACTAGATCCTGAACCTGGGTTAGAGTATATGTAGGTGAACCATCGTTAAAGACACACAGGTTAAGTTGAGAAAAAACATCTTCTAACATCTGACCTCTGCCATCATAGTGGTCACTACCCCAAAGGTGAGCGTGACCGTTAAAATCCCCCATCAGAATAAAGGGAGGGGGCAGTTGATCAACTAAATTTAAAAAATCATTACTACAGACCCGCAGGGATGGTGGCAGGTAAATACTACATATGGTTATGGTCTTCTTCAAGGTAACCTGAGCTGCGACAGCCTGAAGACAGGTATCGATGCTAACGGGGCTACATAAAATTTGGCTACTAATGAGAAGAGCCACTCCACCCGAGCGCCTCTCCGAATCAGAGCCTTTATGTATAACGTTAAAACCATTCAAGGACACAGGGTCAGAAGTCTTCAGGTAAGTCTCCTGAAGAGATATTACTGAGGGGTTATAGCACTTGACTAAAAGACGTAATTCCTCAAAGTTAGCTTGAAAACCACGACAATTCCACTGAAGCAGAGAGTCCATGATTATGTCTTATCTGGGGGTGCGGAGTTTTTCCCCCCTTTTTCCTTTGCCTTGGAAGGAGTTGGAGAAACAGAGGGGGGCCGGCTCCCGGGCCTCCTCTGGTTCTTAGGAGATGAAGGGGGTGGAGCTGCCGCAGCATCGGCAACTTCCACTCCCTCCATCTGCTCCTCCAATGCAGCATATTTGTTTTGAAGGGGGACATCAGTGTTCCCCTTCTGGGCCCGTGCGCACGGCGGTCCCATAGATTTCTTAGACTTCTGGTCCTGGGCAGCGGTCCTGCCGCTTAGAAGGCTGACCAGAGCCAGAAACCTTTGGCGTTGACAAACTAGCAGGTTTGGGTGGGGGCTGAGGCTTAGGGGCAGCAGAAGGCGGTGCCACCGGACCGGTAGCGTCCACCCTCTGCATTCCCTGGCTCCTCCTCACCACCGGAGGAGGGTTACTCTCCAGGGGCGAGAGGATCCGAGGCTCCGCCCCCAACCAAGAAGTTGGGGTTTGACAAGAGAAGTCTTTGGTGGGGCGCTTGCCTGCCACCGCAGCACTGAAAGTATACACAAAGTTGTTATTTGAGTTTGGCGCAGCCTCAGCTGCACCAGGACCGTCAACCAGTTTTTTTGCGTCCGCAAAGGACAGCCCCTTCTCCACACGCACCTGCTGAATCCTGCACTCGGAGATCCAACAAGGGCACTTCTTGTCCGAAGCCATATGCGCCCCCTGGCAATTCACACACAGGGGGATGGCTGTGCAGGACTCGGCAGAGTGTCCGGGCTTAGTGCAACGGGCGCATAGAGCCTCTGCCTGGCGGCATGTCTTCTGCCCATGGCCATACTTTTGGCCCCTCTGGGGTTCCCCGAGTGCCTAGCGGGTTGTGTAGGCACACAACGGGTAAGTAGGCTAAAATTGAGCTAGTAGTAGACATTTCCACAAAGTCATGTCATCGGTAATGTTTTTGAGGAAACAAATAACCAGACATATTAGGCTGATGCTAACTAAAAGCAAATCGCAAACATGGACACAAATTGAAATTATTTGACCCTCTCTGTTTTAGTTCTTCGGGATTTGTTCCTGAATCGAAAGTTTCCAAGGCTGAAGGGTCTTTCCCAGCCATGAAAGCACCCAGAAAATGGATGCTAAACACGTGTCGTAGTGCAGTACCCTGACAGGTTGTACCCTGGTGAGCAAGGTTATGTCAGCATACTTGTGCTTACGAATGATAGCAGACAGGAATCTTTTTAAAGTATTTGAAACCAGAAAAATGTGGATTTTGAACATGTTTTAGCTCCATTTAAGTTTGAGACGGAGACATTGAAAAATTATAAAAGGTTGAAAGGTACGGCCGAAACACGTGGGACTGGTTGTCACTGGCCAATAAAGAAAAGGAGTTTGAAGTTCCGTAGGAAACTTGATCAGCAGGAAGCTTGTTATGGGTTGCTTCAGGAAAACGCTGTGATCATTATGCAACATAAATAAAGCAGTCTCTTTTTTTCTGTTTCAGGAGTGATTGTTGGAGTAGATCCTCTGGGGGTCAAATTCCTCAAGCCTCACCAGACAAAACAAGGAGTATTTGTTTAAGCTGAAATAGATGACATCCAAGAAGTAGGGGTTGATATGATTGTAGCGTCAGCTGTAGATCTCCTGCCACTCTCCAACAGTGCACGCGAGTGAAGAGTGGTTGGGTTTGATAAATTTTAAATTGTTTCTGCCATGTTTAGCTCAAGTACGAAGCTAAAGTGAGTACTTTCTGTGCCAGTGGTCTGCTGAAAACCATCGGTCGTGGTAAACGTAGGTCAATTGGTGCTAGATTATATTTGTTTGAAAGTGGTACAGAAAAGTGTTTCTTTGCGGAGGTATTTGGGCAAAAGGTATGCTCCGATGTCTCACAGCCCATAGCAAGCATGAGCAATGGCTAACTAACATCAGTTTTCAAGAGTGTTAAATGTATTGTTGGTGTTCTAAAATGTATTGAAAATTTAAACTTTTTTCACTTGGTGCTTTCTCACATTGTGGAAACACATTGTGCAGAGATTTGAACCCCATGTTGTAAAGTTATGTACAAACATGTAAAATTTGTTTTGCTACTTGCTTTAAACATTGTTGACACAATTATTAAAACTGGTAAATGCTGGGGTTTACTGACCACATAATTTGATGTAATTTCCCATTTTTATCTTTTATTTTGACTTCAGTGTTGATAATACCAACATGTTCGGCTGTAAAGTTATGTTCAAACTTGCCATTTTCACTCATTATTCCCTTGTATTATCAATTTCAAACCTGATAATTACATCACTGCCGTTCTGTAGTGTAGCAGAAAGCTACAGGTGATTGTGATTTTTATTTTCTGGTTCTTGTCCATTTGTGGAGGCACTTCTTTGCTGAAATTTGAAGCTCGTCGTGTAAAGTTATGTACAAACAATTACAATATGTATTTGCTGCTCTCATTACTCGTTTGGACACAATTTTGGGAGAAATAAAAGTGCATTTGTTAAAAACACATCACTTGAGTAGTGTTTTGTTATTTTTGGATTTATGCATGTTAGTTAAAGAGCCTCAAGTTTGTTCGTCACGGTGTAAAGTTATGTTCAAGCATTGTGTGTTTCTTGTTTTTAGCCTTCATTTCATTCCATGTTGTGAATGGTGTTTTTTTCCTAAATTATTCTGTAATCTACAAGAGTTTAGTACACAATAAAGGGAAAACACACCATCTTCATTGACTTTCTTTGAGGTTGTCAAGGATTTCAAAATTTTTGTTCATAAGCAAGTTGTCCAATTTTTTTAAAGTTTATAGCTATTGTGTTCACACTTATCTCATTTAGGATAGTTTAGGATCTATCACTGTGCAATTGAAATTGTGTGTTTAATACCACACATAATTTTTAAAATATAATTTATGCATTTTTTTGCATAAATGTATAGTTGTGTGTAAAGTTATGTTCAAACAATTTCAGTGTTGCACCATTGTATATCTATTCACCCCATCAAACTTTCTTTGACGTTTAAGCATAGCCTAGTAAGGAAAGAACAATATAATTTTATACAGCATGAATCTACTTTGTGAAAGCTAGAAAATGTGTTTTATAAATGTGTGACGGTGTAAATGTTATGTACAAACCATAACGTTTTTTTCGCCAATTACACCCAAACGACTGCTCATGGGGAAATTCTTTTGGGGGGGGCATGTTACTTATGACTAAACACATCACAATGATGCAAAATGATGCTCATATGTTTAAGTTCAAAATCAGAGACCCATGTCACACTCTTTGGACACCCAGTCGTACTCTTGACCATATATATATATATATATATATATATATATATATATATATATATATATATATATATATATATATATATATATATATATGAGCCTGTGACAAAATGTGCACGTAACAACCGACATTTTTAATTTTAGTCAAGAAAACCACACTCAGACATGAGGCCGGATTGAGATCAAATTGTAGGAAATTGGTAAGCGGGGTGGGGGTGGGGGGGTGGGGGGTGTGGGGTGTTTGGTGTTTGAGAGAGAAGGCACGTGACGGACATACTAGACATTCCTCCCAAGGTCCAAAATAATCGATAAGCGAGGGGGGGGATAGGTTGCGACTCATACTTGAACACTCACCGTGCCACGCTGTACGATTGTGCACTGCGCCATTTTCAAAGGAAACAGTACCTTGTGCCACTTCCGGTGACACGGTCATTTCAGCAAAGGGCAATATGCGAATACAGCAAAATGGAGATGTTATACATGTTGAACATGCACCATAACTCAAAAACATTTCTCAACGAATTTGCACCGATCTCAAAAATGACCAAAATGAAGGGGAAAAAGTAGGATTTCCGCCAAAAGTAGGAAAAGTCCCATGCCTGCACACTACAACAGAAAATTTGTGCTTTTTGTGATTCCCCTATGAAGACATTGTTGTTGGAATGCTTACATTTCTGTCATAGTTTCCTTTTCACCAAAATGGACTAATCTAAGATGATTTTATGTCCAACAGAATGTCCAGTGTGACAACAAATATTTTTTTCTCTAAAACTGAGTGACAGAAATATATATTTGTATTTCTGTTATCTCTTCTAAGGACAATGACTGAAGTCGTGAAGAATTTTTTTGGGGTAAAAAGTCATAATCAAAGAATATTTTGTGTGTGTGTGATTTAAACCATGTCCACAGTAACAACCAACAGCGATAGTGAAAGAAAAATTAATTTCAAAAGGAATAAAATAAGTTTCATACTTATATCTCAGAGAACAGGTTATAACATTAATTTTTTGTGAAAGAGAATAATCAAACAGGAAAAATCGACTTTAGTTATTCATGATCATATTTATCACCGTATCTCCACCACAATGATCAACATTTTCAGATAGGGCTAGATTTAAGTATATTTTATTATTCTCTGCTAGAAATCATCTATTTCTGCATTCACAGGTGTTTAGTAATTTCACATGCAGGGTCCGTACAAAAAAGCAGGGACGAAGTTCACAAACTTTTCATAAACGTTTTACAAACCCAAACAGAAGCCTGAAGGTTTACATACTCGCTACAAATTTTGCAACACACAATACTTTACCCCAGCATCTCCGTACAGTAGCATTTAAACGAAGTTATTGATTTTTTTGCCAGCACAGAGCAAATATGATAGCAAATACCACTGTAACAAGCTGTCGGAAACCTGTAACACGTCTTTTGCGAGATTGCATTGTAACGAGATTCGGTAAAGCACCCCCCTAAACTGCAGTGCTGACATTTTGGCATTTCGTAAGATCCTTAACAACTGCCGACAGTTCATGTTTCAAAAATAAGGACGGAGAGGGTGTGTGGGAGCTTAGGGGAAAGTAGGACGAGGTATGAAAATGAAAACTTTTTTCTTCTCTTTTTTTTTATAGCAAGGTTAACACTTACCTTTGTGGTGACTTCAAATGGCACTTTCACCCATGCGCGAAATGTCAATAGTGGCCTTGCAGATTTTGCAATAGCCTTTGCGTTTACAAGATGGATCTCTTTCTAGCCAGCTTTTGTAATCAGTGGACTCAAGCCACAAGTCATTAAATATGCACAGGCCCGGCATGATGCACACACAAACTGTCAAGATTAAATGAAAAAAAAAGGGGGGTAAACCGTGTTCACTCTCAAATCGGATATCAAACTGTCAAGAATAAACGCAGAAAAATCGGATATAAATTCACTTTGGCTGCAAAGAACACTTAGCGAATGGCCGAGCTTGGTAGAAGCGTAAACAACCAATCAGAATGTTCGGGAGAAAGGCCATGAAGTCACTTTATGATCAGAGCTAAAAATAGATCACTTGCAACAAGCGTCAGCATGATCGTTCGCAATGAAATAGTCACAAATTGGGGGAGAAAAAAAAAAGAAGTAGACAAAAGTTTGCCAGCACTTTGTCATTTTTTACAAACTTTTACAGACTTTAAGGAAAAGGACTGAAATTGACAGAATTTCCAGGGACCTGAAAAAGCCTTGTCATTTTTTTAACAACTTTCACAATTGTTCACAGACCGTACGGACCCTGACACGCCTAAACGCGAGATACTTCAAAACTGACCAGGGCCTAAACTAAGCCTATTTTTAAGACATCTAAGTTGGTTGTTACTTCGGACATTTCTGTTGGTTGTTACTTTTGGCACAAACGATCTTTTGTCACAGGCTCATATATCTTGGTTCATCACCAGTCAAACACTAATGTAATGGCATCACAGTGTAAGTGTAACACACGTTACTGTTTTTGCACTATACAAGTATGTTTGACTTTCTCACCTCAATGCTGGAGTGTTCAGCCAGCTTGATGGCTGTGTTGTAGTAGCCGGCCCTCAAACAGTACTCCACCAACATACGATCTAAGCGAGTTTTCTGCCACAGCGGCAGTCGCTTCTCGCAATACGCCTCCACTTCCTGCAGGTGCTCCAGGCGTCTCTTGATGTTGCGTGATGATTCTAACTCTCCCTGAATTGTCTCATCAGCCTGCAAAGACAATTTTCACCAGTCCTCGTAGCGCAAAGGTTAAAATGTTGGACTAGGTACCAGCTAGGAGACTGGGGTTTGATTCCCACTAAGTGGGAGTTCTCCTACCTGAGTCAGCTCTTATTGAGAACTAGTAGCATAGCTCTGTAGACAATGGAAAAGCTGGCCACCAAGATTCACTCAGATCCTGACTGTGGCATATTAACCCTTTTAGCCCCAAGGTCCCATTTCTCAAATTTTGGAGGTGTTGCCTAATAACTATGTACCAGTTGTAGGAGATGGATTGATCATGATAATTAATAATAATAATAATATATAACTCTTCTATAGTGCAATATCCCCACAAAGAAAGGCTCAGAACGCTTTACATCTAGATAATCTAACTAATTGAAATTAACTAACTAAAGTACTGACAACGTACAAAAACACAATTATTCATGCACACTGACACAATACTAAAATAATAAACATAACATGTCAAGAGCCTGATCAGATATATATATACATGTTGATGGGAAAACGTAGGGTACCTTCAGGCGCCAAGCTCACCTGGCGCTACCCTTGAATTATCATGGTCAATCCATCTCCTGCTGCAGAGACCTGGGGCTAAAAGGGTTAAAATCAACTATGTCCCCACATAAGGAAAGATCAAACGTTTGGTCCATGACAAGAGGTTGAAATTCACACCCTTCAATGTTGTCTTCTGCAGATACCTGTTCAGGAGACAGACCATTTAGTTTTGTTCTGCTACTTCTTAAATATTTATTGCATATTTATTTTTGCATACTGTGTGCATTGTCAAAGTGCCTAGACCTCTGTCAGGAGTTAGACGCTACATAAATATCCATTATTATTATTAAACTCACAATGACAGTTCAAAGATGGTGCCATAAATGCTTGACACATGTAGGCACCGGGCACCACCCTAGAACTGGCACCACCTTAGAACTATCATGCACTCAGTGGGATTATATTTTTATCAAAGGTCTTACACTCCATTATACATGGGTGGGACAGAAAAAAAGATGAATCCTGAAAAAAAAAGTTGAATCCTGAAGCGGGGGTCTGGGGACACTTTTTAAGTGAGAAAAAAAAAAATTGGGATTCCGGAAATCCGGCTGTAGCCGGAAAAGTCCCACCCATGATTATAGTATCAGAAACAAGAATGGCAAAGCCCTTAAAGCTCATGTGCATGACTGATCAGCACAAATAATCTGACTTTTATGACCATGACCCTTCCGACAGGTCACTAAAACAAGCAAGTATTAAAGTGTTCTAACATAAGGTTAGTTCGGGTTTAACGTCCACAGCACCGAGGTGATCATGGACGGCCCTGACGGGCGGGTTATGGGGAACAGGGAAATCTATTGCCTATGGAGTACGACCTGAACACTGATCAACTCAGGCGCACTCCAACTGTGCCACTTTGATTTACCAGGACCTTTCAACGGACATGCTATTGAACAAATCCGTTTTTTTCCCCCTGGATTGTGAGTCCAGCTACCGGGGCCGGGACGGGATTTGAACCCACGACCCGGCGGTTCCCTTTGCTCTCCTGCTCCGACGTTTAACCGCCTGAGCTATTTCGGACTCTGTGTTCTAACATAAAGAAAGGGTTGGCTTTTGTACCTGCAAAATTCATGTTTTCTCAAAATTTATGCCTTTTTCACTTTTTCAACCTCCCATGACCCTTGACCTTTTTGAGTAGTAAACAAAATTAATATGCCTAGAAAGGTCTTAACATCAGCTTTCTGCTAAATTTGGTTGTACAGGTTTACAAAAATGCTGATAAAAACTAAAGATCTACCAAAAATTGGACATTTTCCACATCATTCACCGATGTCTTGTGACCCCTGACCTTTCCGTGGGATCATCCAGATTAGCATGCATTGGAAGGTCTTACCATCAGGTTTCGCTCTACCAGTACCACGTTTGGGTTTGAAGAACTAGAGCATTTCCTGCATGAAAAGAGCATAAACATCTGCTGTATACAAGAGACACACCTTCAAGAAGGGAAATCCTTTAAGGTCAGAGGATATCAGGTCTTCCGAAGTGATCGCCAAGGGAGGAAGAAATGGGGGAGTTATGACCCTAGTTAGAAACAACCTGAATGCCAGTGAAACCAGGAGATTCATGGAAGAGGCGGAATGCATCCAGGTCAAGGTAACCACCAGTGACAGCACCTTTGACCTGGTCAACTAATACATATGTACTGCCCTAATGATAAGCTGCTGTCCCTCGACACAATCCAGGTCCCAGACAGTGGATTCCTCATCACTGGTGACTTCAACAGCCAGTCCCAGAGTTGGGGATATGACACACAGTCACTTGACAAGAGAGGAGAAGACATCGAGGAGTGACAAGATGAAAACCACCTGATACATGCCAATGACCCTGAGGACCAACCTACCTTCTACTCTCGCTGCTGGCACACCACCACTACACCGGACCTGGCCCTCTGCACTGAAGATGTTCATAAGCACCTCAGCAGAACAGTGGGACCACAGTTAGGAGGAAGTGACCACCGCCCTGTCCTCCTCTCCCTAAAAGGGAGCACAGTTGCTAGCTCACCACACCAGCCAAGATGGAACTACCGTAAGGCAGAGTGGCACTTGTTCAGTATCCGAACAAATGAGCTAAAACAAGACCTTGCTGTGTCTGGAAGGAACATCAACAATGTGTTCAGAGAGTTTAACGACATTATCAGTAAGGCAGCCAAGGAAACCATACCTCGAGGGGTCCGGAAAAACTACACACCATACTGGACTGCAGATCTTCAGAAAGCACATGACAACCTCACTAGGGCCAGAGAAGAGGCTAAAACCAACCCCAGCCAAGAAAACAACATCAAGCTACAACACAGTAAGGCCCAGTATCTGAAGATAAAGTTGGAGTGCACAAGAAGAAGTTGGAGAGAGAAGACTGCAAGAATAAACATGGAGAGGGACACCACCAAGTTGTGGAGACTGACCAAGGCGTTGAACGATGAGGGCACCAGGGAACAAAAGATCACCCTAGAAGAAGGAAAAGCACTGACTGGTTGGAAAGTTGCAAACATGTTCGCACAGATCTATGCGAAAGAAAGTAACATCACTGTCCCACAAATGCTTGAGGAGAAATCAGACAGGAAGAAAGAGAGAGAACAAGAGAAGCAAACATCCATGATGCAATGAAGAAGGACATCACCCTTCCAGAACTGAAGATGGCCATCAAACAGCTGAAGAAGAAAAAAAAACCTCCAGGTCCAGACAGCATTTCAAACGAGATGTTACAAGTATTACAACATCTTGGCAACACTGCCTTAATGAAGCTACTGGACATCTTTAACCACAGCTGGAGAGGAGGACAGGTACCCCAGTGCTGGAAGGAAGCCACTTTGGTATCAGTTTCAGCCCACTTAATCAAATTTCAAATACAAACGATTTTGAATTTCCAAAAACTACAGTAGCTCGCTTGAGCTTGCCCTTAGCACCATGTGAAAGTTCTGTGTTTACGTTCAGTGTGTGAGTGAATGCGCGTGATTCACGTGAGCGTGCTTGTTGGGTTCAGTTCGCGGTGGCGCTTTGAGCCGATTTTCAATTGGGATAAAGCGCCTATTTAATGCGCTTATTATTATTATTATTATTATTATTATTATTATTATTATAGATGATCCCTGTTTTGAAGAAAGGGAAGAATAAGTCCAAAGCCCTGAGTTATCGCCCCATCTGCCTGACAAGTTGCGAGTGCAAGACCAAGAAGCGCATCATCAACAAGCGTCTGCAGTGGTACCTGGACTCCGAGAGCATTATCGTGCCAAAGCAAGCCGGCTTCAGATGCTACAAGAAGACCAGACACAGAACAGGACATAGAAGATGCCTTTCAAGATCAGGTGACATTAGCTGCCTTCATTGACCTACAGAAGGCTTTCGACAAGGTGTGGAAGGATGGTCCCCTTGTGAAACTCCTTTGTAGTGGCATACAAGAGAACATGTACCGGTGGACCAAGTCATACCTGCACAATCGCAGAGCCTGTGTGACAGTATGTAGATGGGTACTGTGACCAAAAAGTGCTGATGCGTCAGGGGGTGCCACAGAGGTGAGTCCTGTCACCGACCCAGTTCATACTCAGTACTCTTCATCAACGACCTTGTGCCAGAGCTACCTAAGGGAGTCCATGCAGCCCTGTACGCGGATGACCTAGTACTCTGGTGCACAGAAGAGTATGCAACAACTGCAACATACAGGATGCAGCTAGTCCTGGACAGGCTGACAGACTGGACCAACAACTGTTGTGAGACCACCAGCACAGAAAAATCATCTGCCACACTCTTCTCTCTCTACAGCAAAGCAAAGGCTGGCAACCTAACACTGGGCAACACCCCGCTGCGGTATGAAGACCAACAGACATACCTGGGAGTCACCCATGACAAGAGGCTGACGTGGAAACCACACATCTGGAAAGCAGAAGAGAAAGCTAGAAGAAAGCTGATCATAAGGAAGCTGGCTGGAACTCAATGGGGAGCCAATGAAAAGATCCTCAAAAATGTATATCAAGGCACAGTGAGACCACACATCGAGTATGGATCCAATGCATGATTGACGGCAGCCCAATCACACCAGCAGACCATTGACAGAGTTCAGAATTGCGTAACATTACCGGCGCAATGAGACCCACACCAACTGAAAAGATGGAAAAGACAACAGGCATCCCACTCCTGTGCATGAGAAGAGATTGCAAAGCCTTGATACAGTCCACAAATGTCAAGTCTTCCAAAGACCATCTTATGAACGCCAGGATGAAACAACCAACCTCAGGGAGACTGAAAAGATCAAGCTTTGTGAAGGAGATGAGAGCACTGCAGAGAAAACACCAGGCAACGCTCCCTGCACAGTTAGAGGCTCTGAATCCTGCTAGCGACTTTCCGCCCTGGGAAAGTAAGCCAGAAAACATCACCATCTTTTCCACAGAACCTTACATCACCACCAAAGATGAGCACAGCACTGTGAGCAAGAAAGCCCCGACACAGGCCATGCTCGAAGAAAAGTATCCACAGGAAGCATGGATACGGGCATACACTGACGGATCAGCCACAGATGCAGTTCAGAATGGAGGGGCTGGGGTGTACATTCAGTACCCAAACGGAAAGTGGCAGACAGAGGCAGTACCAACAGGCCTTCACTGCACAAATTACAGAGCTGAGGTGGAAGCCCTGGTCCGTGCTGCAAACACCCTTAGTGGCACTGCAGACCCTGATGCCCAGATTGTCTTCCTGACTGATGCCATGTCTGTCCTTGAGGCAGCAACAGCAAGCAAACTGCCACGTCTACAAGAGGCACTGCAAAACATCAAGTGCACCAGACTGGTGCTGCAGTGGATCCCTTCACATTGTGGCATCTACAGCAACGAAGAAGCTGACAGAATGGCAAAATTGGGTGCGGAGGAAGAACAAAATGAAAATGCAGTCAGCTTCACAGAGATGAAGACCATCATTAAGTCTATGTACAGACCACCACAACGGCCCCAAGACAGTTACCATCAGCTGCCCAGACAAGAGTAGGTGACCATCTTCCGTCTGAGGACCGGGCACAACCGACTCAATTTCCACCTGCACCGATGCTTCCACCTCGTGCCATCTCCCCTGTGCCCTTTTGGAAAAGCAGAGCAGACCACATCCTCCAGGACTGTGGGAACCACCAGTTGCTGAAGCCCGCCACTCTACAAGACAAACTGTACGGGCCTGTGGAGGCGCTACAGAAGACCACAGATTTCATTTTGAGAGCCAAACTCCATGTGTGACAGTGTTCGAGAAGAAAAAGAATATATCAAGATATCTTTGTACCAAGTTTATGTTTGAAGTTGTGAATAGTATAATTTGACAAAAAATAAATTTTGTCAAAATATGGCAGTTTTTTACCTATTTCCCAATCCCCTGTGACCGTGACCTTTGAAAGAGGTCTCTGAAATTGGTATGTTTAGAAAGGTATTGCCACAAAGTATCCTTTGGCCATGTGAGGACTTTAGCGTCAACGTTTACCATGGACAATGGTGGCCGCACGACAGCCAATGGACGGACAACCACAGAACACAGACTCACTTTTGCTATCACATATGAACCAACAAAGAAATAAAGATACAACCTCTGTTTATGTCTAAGTGTATCTGGGCAGGACAAAAGGCTGATCCCTGACAATGACACTGATTTACCTTTCTTTTCAAAAGTGACAGGTGTTCCACCATTGTGCCCAGGACAGAAGTGACTTCCCCGGCAGTGACGGGTCGCTGCAGACACTTCTCCAATTCATTTCCCGTCGACTGAACTCTAGACACCTCTCGATCAACAGCCTTTTGCGCACTACGGAACCGCTTATTCAACACCTCGTAAGGCACCTGTAACAAGTGCAGTAATGTTCCGCATCACAGTTCAATTTTTTCCCCTACTGACCAGTGTGCATTGCCTCTGTTCCAAAGATAATCATCATATCATCAAAATGTTCTTCTACAGTTTTAGGTTCTCTACTCGCACAAGCTGCAGTACCATGATTAATTTAGAAGGTTTAACTTTAAGCTACGGAATTTATACACACTAAACATAAAATGTTACCGTTGAATACCTAATATACATAATTTTAAAAATCTGTTAAAGTGTATTGTTATTGGTTTTTAAGCCTTTTATTTATAACAGGGATTTTGTAGAATGAGATGTGGTGGAGCGCATTCAAATTTCAATATCATGCCAATGTCATACTAGGTGGGCAGGCCTCAAACTGACATTTGATGTAACAAGATAAAAATTACACGTGTCATGTCCAACTACATGTATGTTAACCTCCCTGCTGAATGTAGCAAGAACAGCATGTGGAAGTATACATCATTACGGGGTGTATACCAATTACCATGCACGGTAAAGTCAAAACTGTGTACACACAATTTATTGCGGAAAATTGTATTGTGAAATTCTAGTTTTGTAACCACTGCTCTCAAAGGGAATATTGAATATAGTTTTCAATTTTATCCCTACATCGCATGACCAATCCCTTCAGTACAAACCTTACCAAACCACAAAAATGTGGGTACATAGCAACTAATGCAAACTTTCATGCTACTACTTTGTGACACGCGTGGGTGCCACTGATGCATCAGCAAAACTGGGAGGCTTTTTCAACGCAATGATACGAGTTGTTTTATTTTCAACATCAGAATCAGGTCCGACGACAGGTCGGCCCTTGACACCGACTGCGAGGAGGTTAAGGTTATTTGGGTTTAACGCCGAGCAGGCAACTAAGGCCATCTCACGGCGGACCGACTGCGAGGACGACGTGTATATATATATATATATATATATATATATATATATATATATATATATATATATATATAGATATATATATATATCCTTTGCGAGTCCAACAAAAAATACAAATAAAAAAAGATTAAATTTAAAAAAGCTATTCGTCCTTTCTTCTGTGAGCAACGTTGAGAAATAAAATTTCCTGTAAAACTCATTACTTTTTGTACTTCCGTAAATGTAGTATAAGCAACAACAAAAGTTGTATACGTAGGCAGTAAAACAAAATACATGTTCATTCACTCTATCTGGATTAATTTGTTTACGCACTTTCAGTGTGCCGTGTTCGAGAGACTTCAAGTCCGCCATGTTCGCCAAAGGGTTCGTCTTTTTACCCAATGAAGCCAAAAGACACCCAAATGAATCCGAAATGATTTCCCATAGAGTCCAGATGACACTGTCACGTTGTGTGTGCAGACATGGCACGGTTATTTCGAAGCAAACAAAGTAGGCTATAATGTAACGAGCATGAATCCGCCTAGGCATGATTCTACTCAATGTAATATTCTGTTAGTTGCATGGGTCCAAGCCTGTTCGGATTCATGCTTGTGTCCTCAGTGCCAATTTACTCGGTGCAGATTAGCACTGAGTATGTTAATGTATAAACTGTAAGTGGAAGCTCGGCACCGTAAATGTGCACTGGGGTGATAATGCGATTTTGGCCAGTTGATTCGTTATATCTGCTAGACAGATCTGAGGCTATGGATATGGAAAATTCAGTCCCGTGGCCGGGCAGCAAAACTAAATGGCTGTATACGGAGTGACTGCATGAGGATTATCTGTGACCCCCATCGGTGTACAGCTTCCAGTTAAAGTAGGGGTCACGTTGGATCAAAAAGGCAGAATGAGGCAATCTTTATTTCATTTTGCAAACCACAAAAGGTCAGAGCTGTTGATGCTTTAATTTGCCCGTACATTATTCATGCGCCGCTGATTTCCCACCACTGCTGAAGACAGTTTCACACGATGACTCAGTCCTGACGGCAAGGATAAGCATAGTATTTCTCTAGTTCAAAACAGACATTCTCAGATTCACACACGCACGCGCGCGCTCACACACACGGCACACACACACACACACACACACACACACACACACACACACACACACACACACACACACACACACACACACACACACAAACACATCACACACATACTGACATACACAGCGACACTGGCCATGCAGTGGCGTAGGAAGATATTTTTCTTTGGGGAAGAGCCTGATATGTGCCTTTCCAACTTAAAATTTCAGACAATGGGGAGAGGTGAAAAATAAAACAAACATAAAATTTTGTGACATTTTTTTTATCTTAAAAAAAAAAATTGGTGGGGGGAGGGGGGGAGGGAATCTCTAGCCTCCCCCTACATTTTCTACCCCCCACCACCCCCCTCTTGCAGTTTCTATGACACTGACTGGCACAAATAAACACACATAAACACGGACTGGCACACACACACACACACACACACACACACACACACACACACACACACACACACACACACTTAATTCGGGTTAAAGGCCTCTGGTTTATGCAAGCCAGTAATGTCTGGGCCAGGAAAGACCGTGAAAAATTTCTGATTAATAAACTGGGCACTGTGGCGCCACTCGGGATGAATATGAAAGATTAACTTTTTTTACCTTGCTTGTGTCTGCTAACTGTACCTTTACTTCACTGTGTCGCTTTTGTTTTACTACTCACTAACCATAGGTGAGGCTGGCGCTGGTTGATATGTACACATCCCTTGGGGCCTTTCTCAGCGCTGGCCGAACGTTTAGTTGGATCCCTTGCCCTTTCCTGTCGGGCGCCCGGTCTCTGGCCCACGGAGTGATACGCGGTTTTGGGGCGGGGCGATCGTGTGCATCCCTTGGGGATGTATGTGGTCGTCTTGTTGTATGCCTGTGTGTTTTTCTGTGGGCTGCTGATGGGTGCTGGTTGGGTGGGGCTGGTGGCTCTGGCTGGTTGTCTTCCGCCCCCCCTCCCCCCCCCCTTTTATCTCTCTCCCTCTTTCTCTCTCCCCCCC